>JAVJIF010004944.1:0-69909 GCA_038442645.1 Agave tequilana | reverse complement strand
TCTTCATCTTTGTTTCTAGTTTTTCCCAAGATTTTCTTTGAGTTTTATATTTCCATTCCTTTAGTTTTCTCCACACTTGAGCTACATCTACTATCTCATTCTATAGGATCCTTGTGTGGGAAAGAAATTGTTTGTGGTTGTTGTTTAGACCACCAAGTTGTACCCTTCATTTGCTTGGCTTTGTGCTTTCCCTCATTTTGTTGAGGAGGTTGTGCATTTGGGTTGTATCCCTCAAGTTGTGAGGTGATCCTTGTGTACTTTGTGCTAATCCCTCAAGTTGTGAGGTGATTGTTTGTTGTCTTGGAGTTGTGCCTCAAGAGGAGGTTGTGTTTGTAAGGAGAGGAGTTGGGTACTCCTTGTGATTGTATTGCCCAAATCCTCGGTGGAGTTTCCCTTTGTAGGAGTCCTTTGTGGACAAGCTAGTGGACTTGAAATCCTTCACGGTGGTGAAGCGGGATGTGGAGCTGGGTGCTCGAACCTCGAAACATATCTTGTTGTTTGCGCTTGATCCCTTGGCTCTTACTCTATATTGTGTCTTGCATCAATTCATATTGTTCATTCATAATTATTTGCTTGGCTTGTTTGAGTGTGCATCTCTTGTTAATTGCAATTATTTTTAAATTCCGCATTAAGTTCATTAGATTAGCATTATCACCTATTCACCCCCCTCTAGGTGATTTCAATTGGTCAGAGCCTCCGCTCCTGATATTTTTGTTTAACCACCTAGGAGTGAGATCTTGGTTTGCTAATTTTCATTTGCATTGTTCATTTGCACACATATAGTTTGCACTCATGGATGCGCCTCCTATGTTTGATTTTTCTAGACATGATATTTGGAAGGCCAAGATGAGTAGTCATTTAAAAAGCCTAGGACATTTAGTTTATCAACAAGCCCTACTCAAGAATCTATCGTAATGCGCAGCATAAGAAAGCCAATGCACTTGCACTTAGAACACTTAGAGTATCTCTTAATGGAGATCTATTACATGTGTTTAATCATATGATTCGGCTTTTACAGTTGGAGCATATTGATTTCTCCCGAGCTACCAACGATTATCAACAAGTTGAGGAGATCTAGGAGAGACAAGTCCGACGAGCATTGCCTCATGGTCCAAGGGAAAAACTCCCTTGAGGTACAATCGGATGACAGCTCTAGTTCCTATTGCCATGGTTGTTCTGAAGTTCAAACACTGAATATGGAACTTCCTCAAAAGCTTGAAATTTTTGAAAAAACATGATTTGTTGAAAAAGAACATTTTGAACTAAAAAGAATTAAAGGATTTGTGCTCAACTTTTGAATCAGTTTTGCAAGAGAAGGAAGAGATTACTAGTGAACGTGACTCACTAAGATCTCAACTAGACCTTGCCCTAAAGAGATTGATGTTTTGAAAAGCAAAATGTTTGTGATGATGTTGTGAAAAATATGAGGTTTTATCTTCAAAATTGGATTTTGTTTTAAAAGATAACCTTTCATTGAAATGAAATTGATTTTATTACAAAAGAATTGGATTTAGTTTTGAAGAAAAAAATCTTTAAAAATTGATATAGATTCTCATGTTTTCCATGCTAGTGTAGATTCATGTAGCACATCTATTGCATGCTCCACTTTATCCTTAAGTATTGAAAATGATATAAATGTTTTAGAAAAGTGTGATTGTTTGGGCTCCACTTTGAGCCAATATGCTTTGAATCATACACGCTTGGAAACCTTGGTTCACAAGAAACAAGTTCCATCCTTGCATGCACACCCATCACGGCATACACATGCTCATCACGATCACAAACTTCACACTATGTATGTCATGTGTACACATGTACACATTGTGGTCGAAAAGGCCACCTTGCTAGATTTTGCTATGATCGTTTACATATTGAAAATTTAGCAAATAATCTTGTTTGGGTTAGGAAAGATCTAACCCTATGGACCCAAAAGGAAATGGGTACCAAAGACCACCCCTAAAATTTTTGATGTAGGTGTAGGCTCTCGCATCACGTGAAAGTAGCGGTGCCTTGAAGTGGATGCGTTCCGTCCTTAAAGAAAACATTTGGATGCATCACTTTCAAGGGGACTTTGGTGGAGGAGGACAACCATTGATTTGGAGAACTAGAGAGATGCCTTCATCGGTTTGGTATCGATCTCTAACTCCCGTTTTTATTTACGCTTTCACATCATTGATTTATAGCATGTCATGTTTTATTGTTCATTATGATTATGCCATGTGATTTAATTAGTGATATACATGTTTAGTTATTTGAGACACCCATGGACCTATCTTTGTGTTCTCACCTTGTTTTTAACTAATATGTATGCTCTAAATCTAATACATATGCATACACACATAATGATCATAGATGTTTATGATTTTTGTTTTGTTTTGATGTTTATAGTTTATTATGTTAAATGCCATGATTCTTATATCATTGACATGCATGTATAGCTCTTGAGATCACCCATGTTTTATATGGACCCATATGTTGTGTTCTCACCATTTGTTTAGCTATTATGCACATCATAGCTCTAATAGCATGTGAATTTACATAATGATCGTTTTATGTCCCGTTTTATGCTACATGATTTGATTACTTGTTTACATGTTAGTTTTCATTAAGACTAGGTATATACTTATACATAGAATGGGCCACAAATAAAATCTTTATATATGTTTGTGCTTGGATGCTTATTTGTACCCATTAGATGTTCTAGTATAGTCTAGTTTTGATGATTCATGCATTCTAACTTGTATTCCCTATTTTGACATATTTTATGATCATGTGTTTTCACTTCATGTATATGTTTATTTTGCCAAACCTTAAGATATACATGTATCCCCTTGAGTCATTTGCTTTTCATGCAAATCTTTATTATGGACTCAAATTATGTTTAGGGATATGTATGTATACTTTTTGTGTTGTCAAAACATACATATGCCTTGAAGTATAATTAGTTTTATTGAAAATTTTAGATTTTCATGTTTCATGCTTTAAGGGATATCTTAATTAAGCTTAATTGAATATTTTCATTTGATATGTGTCACATAACACTTGTTCACTCACTTTATTATTGGGTCTCATGACTTTGTTTTCATGAGTATATATGAGCTTTATGGTTTTTGAGTGTTTAGTGATCTTGTGAATTACATGTGTTTCATGAAAACAATTTTGTCTTATTCCTTACTTGAAGGATTTCGTACTAGTTAACAAATTTTTTCATAACTAGTTCGTATTCTTCACTTTGGTAGAGTTTTTCAACGTACTCTATTTTCAAACCTATTTTTGAAACCCCTACCTTCCATGGGTGGTTGGATGGGAGATCATGCTCATATATGCCTTATAGTGAAAACATTTTAAACTTGAACATAATTGGGAGGCTAGGAAATATGAGATATACATTTGATATTATTGTTGTTTCAATTTGTATCATTGATTCTTTCAATTGGTATCAATATTGATATTTTTGTATACTTTATATATTTTTTTTTATATGTATGCTTGCACTTCAAAGAGTATCAATTTCAATTGGTATCTAATTTTTTCATACATATATATGTTTTTATTTGTGCTTATTGTATTCATATATCTTAGAGCACAAATTTTGATCATGATAAAGCTTGTTTTATAATGACTATCTTGTTTCAATTGACTAGTTTTCAATTGGTATCTACATACAATCTTATTCATTATTTCATTTGGTATTTCATAAAGAGGGAGAAAACTTGTATTTCATCTTTCAATTGGTATTTGTTTTCCTCTCCCATACTTTATGATTAAAATTTCAATTTGGTATCATATGTTCAAGATGAAAAATATTTACAATTGGTATCAAAATTTTTGTTTAGACATTCAAATTTATTATGTTTAATTTCAATTGGTATCAAGATTTTTATATGTTTTGCTTAAAATTGGTATCAATATGTTCCTTTCAATTGGTATCAAGATGCTTTACTTTGGCAAATTTTCAATCAATATCTTAATTGATTGTCACCCCTTATTGACTTTATTTTTGTTTTAGACAAAAAGGGGGAGAACTTTTGTTTTTATTAACCCTTTTGTTGATTCGTTGTTTCGAACAAAAAGGGGAGAAAAATTTATTGATTTAGTTTTGCTTTTACCCTTATTGATGATTGTTTATATTGTATTAAAAAGGGGGAGAAGATTTTGTTTTGTTTGATTGTTTTTTCCCCTTTGTTGATGATTGACAAAAAGGGGAGAAAAATTTAGAGTTTGAGTTTTTATATATGCATATTTATGTTTTGCATATATTAAGTTTAATTTAGTTTAAGTTTAATTGGTATCTAGAGCATGTTTTGTTTTTAACAATTTCATGGTATCTAGAGCCTTTTATTGTTTATGCATATCTATGCATGTTTCATGTTTCATATTCATTGCATATTTATGTTTATTTGTTTATGCATGAGTTAAGGGAGAGCTTCTTTGAAGCTTAACTTTAATCCATGCATATATAACTCCATGAGTTTTGTCATCATCAAAAAGGGGGAGATTGTTGCCCCAGAGGCCTTCCACTTTAGTTTTGATGATGATTAACTCATGTAGTTATGTGTACTAATAATCTTGTGATTTTAGTTTCAGATCATTAATCAAGTTATTAGTAGGTGATTAGCTTCAACAAGATGATTTGGAAGCTTTCACATGTTGATTCAAGAGCCGAGCGTCAAAGATCGTATATAGCACTTGCTCGGTGGATAAAGGAGTTTTGGATCGAGTCGGCTTGGAGACAGCGCTCTACAAGAAGACCTCGGTACCATAGTTTAGTTTTGTGTTTAGATCCAAATGTGTAAAGATTAGAATAGTATGATATGCTCAAGTTCACAACACACACGTTTCATGTTTTGAATATTGATTTTCGGTTTTTTTCCGTTTTTGGTTTAACCGATCTTGGTTTGCATGATTCAAAACAAGTTTACATGGTTTAATGTATATAAGATTTGTTCTATATACATGCATGCTTCAACTTCTTAGACAAACTTAGTTTTGACTTACTTATTCATGTGTTTTATGTTTTGGTATTTTAACAAAATATATTTTGGAATTAAAGTCAAAAACATGGATATATATGTTTCATGTATATAGGATTATATCCATCTACATCATGCCTAAAGCTTGTTTAATATCATGTTTTTGTGTTTGGATAAGTTTTGGACAAAATGTATTTTCAATTCAAAAATCCAAGTTTTAGAAAATACAGTTTTTTATTTTTGGTAAAATGTTAAAACACAAAAATAGTTTCATATGCTTGATATTTGAGTTGTAATGTTTATCACATGTTTATATATCAATGCAAAATGTTAAACTATTTTTGGGGATTTTTTAGAAGAGATAAAAGATTTTTAGAAATATTTTTTAACCCCAGTTTCTGATCCAGACTGTGGCTGACAGGCCAGGTCGGTCGATCGCAACGGTCGACCGAACCAAGGGCCAGTCGACCGTTGCGGTCGACTGACGTGCACAGCCTTGTGCACGTTTGGCAGACACAGGGCCGGTCGGCCGACCGGATCAGAGAGCCTTGCTCTATGTATCTGGGCGGTCGACCGGCGGTCGACCGGAACAGAGAAGTCTGCTCTCTGTATCTGGCGGTCGGCTGGAGGTCGACCAGGTTTGCCCAACGGTCATATTTATGACCGTTGGCGGTCGACCGGCCGGTCGACCGCCTGCCTGTCAGGCTGCCAGATTAGCCTAAATGGCTAGTTTTCTGTTTGGGCTATAAATATCCCATTTCTTGGGGGTTTTGAATAAGATTTTTAGTGCTAATTTTTCCTGACTCTCTAGTGTTTTCACAGCAATCAAAAGAAGTTTTTGGCTTTAAATTGAACAATCTATTTGGTGTTTTTGGCTAGGGTTTGGAAAATCAAGAAAGGATTTTTGGGAAAAGATTTTGATTCACTTCTTCATCTTTGTTTCTAGTTTTTCTAAAGATTTTCTTTGAGTTTTTGATTTCCATTCCTTTAGTTTTCTCCACACTTGAGCTACATCTACTATTTCATTCTATAGGATCCTTGTGGGAAAGAAATTGTTTGTGGTTGTTGTTTAGACCACCAAGTTGTAAACCCTTCATTTGCTTGGCCTTGTGCCTTTCCCTCATTGTATTGAGGAGGTTGTGCATTTGGGTTGTATCCCTCAAGTTGTGAGGTGATCCTTGTGTAGCTTTGTGCTAATCCCTCAAGTTGTGAGGTGATTGTTTGTTGGCTTGGAGTTGTGCCTCAAGGAGGAGGTTGTGTTTGTAAGGAGATGAGTTGGGTACTCCTTGTGATTGTATTGCCCCAAATCCTCGGTGGAGGTTCCCTTTGTGGGAGTCCTTTGTGGACAATCTAGTGGACTTGAATCCTTCACGGTGGTGAAGGCGGGAATGTAGAGCTGGGTGCTCGAACCTCGAAACATATCTTATTGTTTGCGCTTGATACCTTGGCTCTTACTCTATATTGTGCCTTGCATCAATTCATATTGTTCATTCATAATTATTTGCTTGCTTGTTTGAGTGTGCATATCTTGTTAATTGCAATTAGTTTTTAAATTCCGCATTAAGTTCATTAGATTAGCATTATCACCTATTCACCCCCCTCTAGGTGATTTCAGAAACATGTCGTAACAATTTGCAAACCTCACTCCTAACTCAGATAGGAGTTGCTGAAAGCCGTACCTGAAAATAGTTAGTCCAGTAAGGCAAACAGATAGAAAAATTTGTTGCCAGGGTTAGGGTAGAAGAAAGGAAGCCTAAACATGAAAAGTTGACAAGGCGCACGCCGGAAGTGTTTTTCCAATCGAAAAGGAAGGACACATTGGCGACAGAGACGAAGTCTCCTATTAAATCTCAGCCGTAGAGGGGGTAGTTCTTCAAGTAGCCTTGCACCAACAAATAGTACTCCTTAAGGACGAGCATATCAATTCATTGTTCAAATTACTCAACAAGAGCAATAGACTAAAGGTTTCTGAAGATAGACGTCCCAAGGAGGTCGGCAAGACCGACAATCCCAACTATTGCTTATACCACAGGATGTTGGGACACCCTACTAAGTGTTGTTACATCTTCAAAAACATTCTCCAAACTTTAATTGATGCAGAGGTGCTTAAGCTCCACCCAGAGCAGAAGAAAGTGACAGCCAACTTGACGTCATTTCTTCAATTCGGGGTACAACCTCCAACGCCGGCCGGAGTAGTTCCCATCCTGAAAGGAGAACTAAAGGTACTCAATATAGATCCACACCACCAACAGGAGAAGGGTCTCGTACCTGCTATTACTCCTCAGGGAGAAATCATGTGGGTTCTTTTGGCCCAAAGGCCCATCACTCTAATTTTGATGATGATTAACTCATGTAGTTATAGTACTAATGATCTTCTGTTTATATAGTTTTAGATTTTCTATCAAGATCTTAGTAGGTTCTTAGCTTCAACAAAGGATTCAGTCAAGTTTTGGAGCTAATACATGTAGATTTAAGAGCCCGTGTGTCAAGATCGCATCTAGCACTCGTATGGAGTCAAGCTCTTTGGATCACGTATGGATCGAGTCAGATTGGAGAAGAAGTTATACAAGAAGATTTCAGTTTGTTTAGATTAAGTTTGTGTTTAGATTTTGTGTAAGATAAACTAGTATTAATATGCTCAAGTTCACACACACACACACACACACACACAAGTTCAATATGTTTGATTTTGGCTTACCGATTTTGAATTTCAAGTGCACATATATCGGGTTTTGGGTTTTAACCAGTTTTAGTTCTTCTGATCTGCTTGACACCCTTTTAGATTCTTACCATAACTTTTTATTCTTATATTCAAATAATATGATTAAATTGCATTCCAAGATAACTTTCAGGGCTACATTTTGTATTCAATAAATTATTTTTTGATTCAATATTAAAGATGTCAAATATTGGGTTGAAATCTGTTCTTGTTCTGAAAATAGTTTACAGTTTTGATTTGACACTTTTCAGTATTTTATAAATAACTTTCTACTTCGAATAGATGTTGAGTGGGTTTAAGTTGCATTAGAATGACAACTTAAAGATGTAGAATATTACTGTATATTGATTTCTAAATTTTGATGTTTTAGGTCTGAAAACTGTGTTAAATGTTGACCAACAGTCTGCCAGATTGGCAGTAACAGCTAATTTTCTGGAGGCTGATTTTTAACATGTTTTTAAAACATTTTTTATTGAATTTTAAGAGTCAATTTATTCCTTTAAACCTAGTAAAACTATTCTAATTTATTTTCTAAAACCCTATATAAAGGGTCATTAGGATTGAGTTTAACACAACAACAATTTCATTGAAAATCAAAGTTTTCGGTTTCAAGAGAAAACATTTTCTAGGCCATCTTGTCCATTTTCTAAAGAGTTTCAAAAGAGTTTTTGTGCTTCAAATCTCTATCTTTTATTTGTTTCCAAAGTTGGAAAAATCAAATAAAAGAGAGTCTTTGAGGAATTAGTTTTGATCTTCATTTCTATTGCTATCTAGTATTTTTTTCAAGTATTTTCTTTGTGATCTTTGTTTTTCAAACACTTATTTTTCTCACACTTGAACTGTCATCTGTACCCTATCTATAGGATCTTATTTTTGTGGGAAATATTATTTGTGGTCTATTGTGATCACCAAGAGTTGTTTGTGGTCTATTGTGATCACCAAGTTTATAATCTCTTCTTTGCTTTGATTTTGCGCCTTGTCCCTCTTGTGTAGAGGTTATTGTGGTGAAGTTTAGCTTTGTGCCTTTATCCCTCTTGTGTAGAGGTGATTGTTGTTTTGGCTTTGTGCCATGTCCCTCTTGTGTAGAAGTGATTGTGGTAGAGTTTGGCTTTGTGCCTTTATCCCTCTTGTGTAGAGGTGATTATTGTTTTGGCTTTGTGTCTTTGCCTCTTAGAGGTGGTTGTGTTGGAGAGAGGAGTTGTGTACTCCTAACTTTGTAATTACAAATTCCTCGATGGAGGTTCCCTTTGTGGGAGGTCCTATGAGAATGTAGTGAAAATTCTTCTGTGTGAAGGCGGGGATGTAGAGCAGTGGATCGAACCTCAAAACATATCTTGGTGTTTGCATTTGATTCACTATCTCTAAAATCTATCTCTCTTATATTTTGCATTGCATTATATTGTTCATATCTTATATATGCTTGGTATTGTTGTGTGCCCATACTTGTGCTGAACCAAGAGAGCTTCATATAGCATCTCAACTCTTATTTAGAGGAATCTAGAGGAGATAGTCCAGAGCCCTCCATGGGGAACTTGGCTGCACTCTTTGGTCACACATAGTATGTTGCATTAGTTTTTAATTCCGTATCATTTATCATTAGATTAGCTACTACACCTATTCACCCCCTCTAGGTGTATTTTCAATTGGTATCAGAGCCTACGCTCCTGATGTTAGGTTTAACCACCTAGGAGTGAGATCTTGGCATGCTAATCCAGATTTGTATTTGCACACATATTATTTATACACTTGAATTTCATGTCCCCTCCCATGTATAATGTTACCAACATTGATATATGGAAGTATAGGATGAGTGTACACCTTAAAACCCTTGGATTGCATGTTTACCTTGCCGCTACCAAGAAATCTTATCGTGGCAATAGCAAGCATATAGAGGCCAATGCACAAGCCCTAGTGGCACTTAGAAACACACTTAGCAAAGATTATCTTTCTATGATTTCTTATTGTGATTCCACTTTTTCAGTGTGAAACACATTGACCTCTTCCGAGCTACAAATGATAATCAATGTGGAGAAAGAATCTAGTGGAGAAGAGTCCGACCAAACTTGCTTCATGGTCCAAGGGAATGACTCCCTTGAGGTACATTCGGATACTCAACTAGATAATAGTACTAGTTCTTCTTGTGATGATTATATGGATGCACATGCCTTAAATGAAGAACTATCTATAGTTTGTGAGAACTTACTTTCCAATATAAACTTTTGAAAAGAAAAGTTTAGAATTAAAGAAGAGAATAAAAGCTTATTTTCTAAACTTGAAATAGTTTTGCAGGAGAGGGTTGGGATTTCAAGTAAAAGGGACTCATTGAAATCCCAACTTGACCTTGCCTTAAATGAAAACAAAATTTAAAGAATAAAAAGATTGTGATGTTGTTTTGAAGAATAATTAGGTTTTGTCTTCAAAACTCGATTGTGTTTTAAAAGAGAACAATTCTTTGAAAAATAAAATAGCTTTAACTTCAAAAAATTGGAACTTGTTCAAATGAAAATAAATCTTTAAAAAATAATTTTTCTTCTCATGTATGTCATATTTCTAGTGTTCCATCTACTAGTGATAAACATGTTGCATGCTTCACTTCTTTTTCAATCATTGAGAATGATATTTGTGCTTTGAAGAAGAGTGTAGATTGTTTAGGCTCCACTTTGAGCCAATGTGCCATGAATCACACGCGATTGGAATCTATGTTTTAAAAGAAACATACTCCACACATCCATGCACACAAACTATGACATACACATGCTCATCATGCTCACACACATGATTCTATGTATGCTCATGTGTTGTGGACGTACGGGCCACCTTGTAAGATTTTATTATAACAGAATTAATATTTCAAATTTTATAAATAAATTTGTTTGGATTAAGAAAGTTGCTAACCCCCATGGACCCAATAAGGTATGAGTACCAAAATCTACCCCTGTTGTATTAGTGTAGATGTGGGCTCTCACTTGACGTGAAAGTTTTGGTGCCTTAATGGTGGATGCGTTTGAGCTTGATGGACACTACTTTGGATGCATCACCTTTAAGGATGTTTGGTGGGAGGACCACTATAGTTTGGAGACCTAGAGATTAGCCTTATTAGTTTTTGTAACTATCTCTAACTCCTTATTTTATTTACATGCTTTCTCATTGATAATTTTTAGCATATTTTGGTTTTCCATGTTCATTGAGTTAAAGATAATGTTAATTAGACTTGACATATACATATGCAGTATTTGAGATACACCCATATTTATAAGGACTATTATTTTTATGTTCTTATTATAATTTCGCTATTGTGCATATCCTAACTCTATATCACATGCATTAACCTAATGATCATATTGGTTTATATTTTCTTTTATACTTCATGTTTTTTATTACATGTTTAGATGCAATTTTTATTAAAACTTGTGTTTATACTTATACAACTAGTGAGCCACATTTGATTATTATATGTTTGTGCTCTGTTGCTCATTTGTACCCATTAGATGTACTTGTATAACCTAATTTTGATGATTCTTATATTTTTTTATAAAATTATATTCCCTATATTTTTTAAAGGTTTCCATATAAATGTGTTTAGCTTCATGTATATATTAATTTTGTCTAAAACTAATACATATACATGTCTATTCTAGAGTCACTTACTTTTCATACAAAATTCTTTTATGGGCTCATTTATTTTTATGATATATATGTATGCTTTTAGTTTCAACAAAACATACATATACCTTGATACTTGTGTAGTTTTGATGAAAATTTTTGTTTTGATGATCTTCATGTTCTTGATAAAAGATTTTCATTTTGGTCTTGAATCTTATTGATAATTTTCATGAATATGCTATTCACATGATTCTTGTACACTCACATTATTTGTGTTTACTTTTTTTTCATGAGTTTTATATGAGCTTTATAAATCTTGAGTGTCAATTTTGTGTAAAACGAATGCTTCATGAGATATATGATTTGGTTTCATGATTTGAAGATTTTTACAAGTTATTTCAAAATATCTTAAACTAGATCGTATTCTTCAATTGGTAGAGTTTTGAAACATGTTAAATTATTTTCAAACTCATATTCCTTCCTTCTCAGGCGGATGGTTGGGAGATCATGCGTTGTATGCCTAAATGACTATTTTTATTATGTGCATGAATAGGGTGGTAGGTACGAGTTATACACTTGATCTTCATGGAAATCCTATTCTTGTATACTCATATATGTTTTTTTATATATGTATGCTTCAAATTTCAATTAATATCAATTCCAATTAGTATTTTTCATTTTCATACATATATATAGATTTGATTGTGCTTGTTTTACAATATCTTTACATGTTTAAAGTACAAATTATGTTTATACTAAGCTTGACTTAATTGTTAAATGTTAATTAGTATCTTAATAAGCTTATGCATTGTTTTCAATTAGTTTTCATCTTGATACCAAATAAATACCATAAATATCAAAATGTACTTCATGTTTCACCTTCAATTGGTATCAAAATCTACTATTGGTATCTAATTTTTTTTTTCAAGTAGTACCAACATGTTTTTGTCAACTACAATTTGATTTCATTGGTATCATAATTCATTTTATTGACTTCAAGAAATTTCAAAAATTTTGTTTTAAAAGTGATTTCAAAATATTCTTAAAATTTGTTGATATGTTTTGCCTATATGTAAGGGGAGCTTAACATCTTCTCTATATATAGATTCATGTTGAAGTGTATTACACATATAGTAGAGCTTGACCTCTGTTTCTTATGTAGAGGGAGCTTAACATCTCCGTTTATACATTATAAATTATGCTTTATATGGTTAGTGTCTAGTCATCCCTTCTTCACGTAATGCATGTATGCAGGGGGAGCTAACTTTACGTCTCTCCTCTTCATGAATGTAGATCGCATATGCATCTTTATTGTTTGATTGTCCTTGTCCCTTTATTGATGAATTGATAAAAAGGGGAGAAGAATTTAGTAAGTTATGTATGTATTGCTTAATATTGATATTTATGCATATATGTGTTGTTTACTTTATGCATTTCATTGAATATCTATTTGTTTATTGCTATGTATTAGTTAAGGGGGAGATTCTATGAAGCTTATCTTTAATCCACGTATATATAACTCCATGAGTTTTGTCATCATTAAAAAGGGAGAGATTGTTGGCCCAAAGGCCCATCACTCTAGTTTTGATGAGATTAACTCATGTAGTTATAGTACTGATGATCTTATGTTATATAATTTTAGATTTTCTATCAAGATCTTAGTAGGTGCTTAGCTTCAACAAAGAATTCAGTCAAGTTTTGGAGCCAACATATGTAGATTTAAGAGCTCATGCATCAAGATCGCATCTAGCACTCGTATGGAGTCAAGCTCTTTGATCATATTTGGATCAAGTCGACTTGGAGAAGGAGTTCTACAAGAAGACTTCGATTTGTTTAGATTAAGTTTTTGTTTAGATCTTGTGTAAGATAAACTAGTATTGATATGCTCAAGTTCCTACACACACAAGTTCAATATGTTTGATTTTTGGTTTAACCGATTTGGATTTCAAGTGCACATATATCGGGTTTTGGATTTTAACCAGTTTTAGTTCTACTGATCTGCTCGACACCCTTTTAGATTTCTTATCATAACTTTTTATTCTTTTATTCAAATAACATGATTTAAATTGTATTTCAAAGATAACGTTTCGGGCTACATTTCTTATTTAATAATCATTTTCTGATTCAAATGTTAAAGATATCAAATATTAGGTTGAATCTATTCTTATTCTAAAACATTTTACAGTTTTTGATTAAACACTTTTCAGTATTTATTGATAACTTTCTACTTCGAACATATATGAAGTTGATTTAAGTGGAATTAGAACGAAAAATTAAGGATTTACAAATTAATCCTATATATCTATTTCTAAATTTTAAAATTTTAGGCCTGCACACTGTGCTCAAAGCTGACCAACAGTCTGCCAGATTGGCAATAACGGCTAATTTTCTAGAGGCTAAATTTTAACATGTTTTTAAAACGTGTTTTGTTAAATTTTAAGAGTCAATTTATTCCTTTTAAACTGGTAAAATTATTCTAAATTTGATTTTCTAAAACCCTATATAAAGGGGTCATTAGGATTGAGTTTAACACAGCAACAATTCCATTGAAAATCAAAGTTTTGGGTTTTAAGAGAGAACGTTTTCTAGTGCCATCTTGCCTATTTTCTAAAGAGTTTCAAAAGAGTTTTTGTGCTTCAAATCTCTATTTTTTATATTTTTTTCAAGGGTTGGAAAAATCAAAGAAAAGAGAGTCTCTGGGGAATTAGTTTTGATCTTAATTTCTATTGATAGTGTTTTTTCCAAGTATTTTCTTTATGATTTTGATTTTCAAATACCTTGTTTCTCTCACACTTGAGCTCTCATCTCTATCTTATCTATAGAATCTTATTTTCATGAAAAAAATTGTTTGTGGTCTATTGTGATCGTCAAGAGTTATTTGTGGTCTATTGTGATCACCAAGTTTGTAAACTTTTCTTTGCTTTGGCTTTGCGCCTTGTCCTCTTGTGTAGAGGTGATTGTGGTAGAGTTTAGTTTTGTGTCTTTATCCCTCTTGTGTAGAGGTGATTGTTGGTTTGGCTTTGTGCCTTGTCCCTCTTGTGTAGAGGTGAATGTGGTGGAGTTTGCTTTGTGCCTTTATCCCTCTTGTGTAGAGGTGATTGTTGTTTGGCTTTGTGTCTTTGACTCTTGTGTAGAGGTGGTTGTGTATTCCAAACTTTGTAATTGTAAATTCCTCAGTGGAGGTTCTCTTTGTGGAAGTCCTGTGTGGACGTAGTGAAAATTCTTCTGTGTTAACGCGGGAACGTAGAGCAGTGGCTGGAACCTCGAAACATATGTTAGTGTTTACGTTTGATCCACTATCTCTAAACTCTATCTCTCTTATATCATGCATTTCTTTATATTGTTCATATCTCATACAAGCTTGGTATTGTTGGTGTCCCCATACTTATGTTGAACCAAGAGATCTTCAAATAGCACCTCAACTCTTATTTAGAGGAATCTAGAGGAGATAGTCTAGAGCCCTTCATGCGAAATTTGGCTACACTCTTTGTTTACACATAGTGTGTTACATTAGTTTTTAATTCCGCATCATTTGTCATCATATTAGCTACTACACCTATTCAACCCCTCTCTAGGTGTATTTTCAGGTTCATCCCGACCTTGTGGAAGGCCAATTGTGGACTACTGTTACCAACAAGAAGTCCAAAGGCAAAGCAAAAGTTTTGCCTAGCAATGTGACGTGTGCTTCCTCCCGGGAGGCAGAAAGTGATGTCCCCTCGCTTACCGACTCAGAGGAGGAAACAATTGTCCTTGCTGCAGAACTGAATGCACCGCTCATGGCCAAAACTCGTTCAGGTTAGTCGTACTTGAAGAAATACGACGAGATGGTGGAAAATCCGCCAACACCCACCTCAGAGCCATCTAAACCATCCATGAAGCAACCTATAGAGAAGCAAAAGGAGCTTTGGTATTCCAAGGCTCTCCCGAAGGACCAAGCAGAAGGATCTTCAGCACCTTACCGCTTTGATGTCTTGGCTCAACTGGCCAACATCCTGGCCGGAATCACCTTTTATGAGCTCCTGAGACTATCAAAGTAACAAGAGAAGCTCTAAGAGAACCTTTAGCTGATCCTGAGGCCTTCAAGGCCCAGATTTCTGCTAAATCACAGGAGTAAATTGAAGAAGATCGCCTCCATGTCTCTCAAAATGCCCCTTCCTACCTTCACTCCAGACGACATGCAGATTAAAGGGAAACATGATAGGCCCCCGTACTTCACGGGGTATATTAGACCATCTAAAATGAGTTGCATTCAGGTGGATCCAGGATCCGCCATTGAGAATTATCCCCCGTCGGGTCATGCAACACGAAATCCCCACTCACTGATTAAGCGCTACTCAAACTATCATTTATGGTTTCAACGCCAATGGTACATGCCCAATGGGAAAAATTAAACTCAAATGTCAAATTAAAGACCTAATATCTGAGATGACGTGCTACGTTATTGACGCTGATACTTCATATAATTTACTGCTGGGACGACCATGGATTTATCGCAACTCTATCGTCCCCTCTACTCTCCATCAAGTCATGAAGTATATTGACGGGGATGAAAAAGTCCGAACGTTAATAGCCAAAAGGCATCCATTCAAGGGAGTATAAAACTACTTCACAGACACCTTCTTGTACCAAGATTCTCTAAAAACAAGCAAGAATCCCCAGCCAGAAGAACCAGACTCTAGTAATGAAGCTGATGTCAAGCCGGAGGTAGAAGAAGAATGTCTTTGGGAGCTGAACCCACTTGTAATGAGCATTAACAAGCTCGATGTTAATAACACCGCCAATGATGTAGGCGAGTGGTATATTAATAAAGAATTAGATTTAGCTTACTTTTCTGTGTTTGCTTCTGATTCCGTGCATTAGATAGTAGTACCAATGTAGGTGATGACCCCTGGTCGGCAATAGATGCCCTGAGATCATTGCATGTACCAGTGAGGTTATCTCTCGGGTATATCAAGGCGTTAGTGATGCACAAGGATCTTTCTTTGAGGTCCCAGCAAGACGCAGAGGCCAAAATTGATTCTTTTTGGAAGAGTCGAGTCCAAATCAATTACTTACGAAGACTCAGAAAGCGATAATAAACCTCCTTAATTCTCTCATTACGAGCCAAATCTACTCAGAATGATAGAGAACATGGGGTATGACCTAACGAATGGTCCTGGCTTGAACTTTGGCAAAGAAAAAGAACACTGCTTCGATTCTTCATCCCAAAAGGAAAGCCCGTGATTATTATCATCGAACTCGCAGGGGGTTGGCTATGTGTCAACTCCAATCTCGTCAACCTCTAAGTTTGAAGAGTCATTATATCATGATCATTCGTCGGGCACGTCATCATGGGAGCTAGATTTCAGTATTGGCAACATCTTCAAAGAACTTTCAGTAAACATGGTTTCAACAAGCCATCCGAAAGACAGAGATGAAGAAAGGATCCAGGCAGATACAGATCTTTGGATCAAACACCTAAATACTCTCTGGGATATTCGCTTCGAACAACACGAACCACCCACAGAGGATAAGGTTACCTAGATCAATCTAGGAGATGAGGCTAATCCTAAGTCCATATTTATAAGCAAAAGCTTATCACCCTCTGAGAAGGAAGATCAAATATCTCTTGTACGAGAGTATATAGATGTTTTCTCTTGGAACTTCGAGGATATGTCTGGGCTTGATCCTTAAGTGGCTATGCATCGCCTCCACATTAATCTGTATGTGAAGCCAGTCAAGTAACAGCAACGACGGTTCCACCCGGAGATAATGGATGCAATACAATTAGAAGTCAAGAAGCTTATAGACTCTAGTTTTATTAGGGAAGAACAACACCTTGATTGGGTAGCCAATATCGTCCCCGTCACAAAGAAAATTGGGAAGATCCGGGTTTGTATTGATTTTCATGATCTAAATGAGGTGTGTCCTAAAGATGAGTCCCCCCTTCCAATCACGGATGTCATGATAGACAACACGTGTGGATTTAAACGGATGTCTTTCATGGATGGATTCTCTGGGTATAATCAAATTAAGATGTATCCGAACGATGAGAAGCATACATCTTTCAGGACACCACTAGTGGTGTACTGCTGTACTGTCATGCCTTCGGATTAAAGAACGCGGGGGCAACATACCAGAGAGCTATGATGCAATTTTTCACAAGCATATACGCAAAACAGTGGAGTGCAAACAGTGGAGTGCTACGTTGACGATATTGCAGTGAGAAGCCGTGTCAAAGGCGATCACATAGCAGATCTGAACACAGTATTTGATATTATGCGGACGCTTCAATTGAAGATGAATCCCACCAAATCCTTCCTGGGGATAACCAGCAATAAATTCCTAGGGTTTATCGTCACATCTAGAGGAACCCACCTCGACCCAGAGAAAGTCCGTGTTGTTCAGAAAATGCAACCTCTAAAGAATCTTAGAGAGCTTAGAGGACTGCAAGGGCGTCTAGCATATATCCGAAGGTCTATCTCGAATCAATCAGGATGATGCCAACCCTTTACTAAATTAATGAAGAAAGGTGTATCATTCATTTGGGATGATGCTTGCCAACAAGCATTCAAGGAAATCAAGCGGTACCTCACGCATCTACCTGTCCTTATAACTCTGGTGTTAGGAAAACCTTTCTTAATATATGTTCGAGCTATGAATCATTCTCTAGGAGCTTTGTTAGCTCAGAATAATGATCATAGACATAAGCATGCAATCTATTATCTGAGTAGAACTATGATCGGAGCCGAGCATCGGTACAACCTGGTCAAAAAATAATGCTTAGCGTTAGTATTTGCCGTTCAGAAGATGCGGCACTACTTGGTGGGACAAACCATGCACATCATATTAAAGGTCAATCCTTTAAGATTACTTATGATGAAGCCATCATCATTGAATGGTCGATTGGCAAAATGGGCTATGTTGCTTTCCTAATATGAGATGCAATTCTTGCCACAAAAAGCTGTGAAGGGACAGGGTGATAGATTTCTTGGCTGAGCATCCAGATCCAAGGGTGACCAAACTTTATGAAGATCTCCCAGATGAGGTTGCTGAAGTTTGCCTGACCCGGACATCTTTCGAAGGACAGGTGCAGCAACACTTCTTCGATTGCGCATCGAGAACGCCCCGTGAGGAAATACTGTAGCAGGAGTGGGGCTAGTACTTGTATCCCCATAAAACTACGTAGTCCCTCATACATTCTCATTAATTGAGCCACGTTCCAACAATATAGCAGAATACAATGCTCTCTTATTCGGGATGTAAATCGCTGATGAGATTAGCGTTTAAAAACTCAAAGTATACGGTGACTCAAAGCTTATCGTTAACTAGGTTTGCAGGAGTATGAAGTTAGGCATGAAGACTTGGTACCATATCATAACACAACTATTTACATGGCAGAGAGGTTCAAAAACTTCTACATTGACAATGTACCTCGCCAGTAAAATGCGCATGCAGATGCACTAGCATCTCTCACTGCTTCTTTGGCTCTTCCAGCCAGAGCAGCAGAGAAATACTCGTCTATAGCCATGACTTGTATTGTCAAAGATTCACTTTTGAAGACAACCAAAAGCCAACAAGAGACTTAAAGTCAAAGAAGCTCCAGAGACTTCAACAGGTCCAGAGCTCCGGGATTGGTGATTTTTGTACATCAACTATGCATTGTACGGCATTTTGCCTGATGACCCTAAAAAGGAAGCTACCATTAAAGGAAAGCTCCTAAATTCAATTACAACGCGATCACCAGAGTACTGTATCGTAGATCGCATGATGGAATTCTCCTCCGCTGCCTGTCACACAAAGAAGCACCAGAAATACTTAAAGAGGCTCATGATGATATGAATGGAGCTCACCAACTTGGTCCAAACTTGGAGATTGACTCCAAAGACTCGGATATTATTGGCCAAAGATGATCCCTGATGCCAATTCTTACCCAAGCGATGCCACGCCTATCAGATCCATGGTGACTTCATTCACCAGGCACGAGGACATCTTCGCCCTACAACTTCTTCCTGCCCGTTCGAAATGTGGGGAATGGACGTGGTTGGTCCTATCAACCCACCTTCATCCTAAGGACATCGGTTTATCTTAGCCATAACCGATTTCTTCTCTAAATGGGTTGAAGTTATCCCCTTGAGGGAGGTAAAGACATCTGACATGATCAAGTTCATTAAACATCACGTGGTTTACCGCTTTGGCGTGCCACGATGGATTGTCAATAATAATGGGCCTCAGTTTGTCAGCCAAGCCTTTCAGAGATTCTACAACAAGTTAAGGATCCAGTATGTCTTCAACGGCATACTATCCAGCTGCTATCAGCCTTGCGGAAGCTTTCAACAAGACCATTGGGAAACTTCTCAAGAAATTCATCTCGAAAAGCTGACGTGACTGGGATGATAAGTTAGGTGAATGCTTATGGGCTTATCACACAATGGTAAGAACCCCGTCAAAAGCTACACTGTTCTTTTTGGTATACGGGTGTGAAACTGTACTTTCACTAGAAATACAAATTCCATCTTTACACATTGCCTTGACAACAGAGATGACAAATGAGGAGAAGTTTCGACTTCGACTCCAGGAGCCGGAAGCTTTGGACGATAAACGCCTACAAGCTCAACAGTAAATCGAGCTCTATCAAGCTCGAATTACCAGAGCCTTTAATAAGAAAGTCAAAAAGCAGACTTTCAAGAAATGTGACCTTGTCTTAGCTGTCAGCAGACCCATGATGATGACGTATAAGACCAAAGAAAAGTTTCAGCCCAAAAGGGAAGAACCATTTGTAGTAGAGTCAGTCAACTTAAATGGAGCATACCGTCTTAAAATCCCAGGCGGCGATACGCTCAGGATGCCGATCAATGGCAGATTCTTGAAGAAGTGCTATCCTTGACAGGATTCTTCCTATGATCAGGTTAGCATGGCATCTCAGATCAAAACTTTCAGATCCAAGATGTTTGAAAGAGTGCCAAAGAAGAGCTTCTTTCTTTCTTCAATGGATCACATCACGGTCGATCATTGTCAAGCTGACCGAACGCTGGTTACATCATGATGCATGATGTAAACATTGAAGAATAAATAAAGTGTAAACATCTGACGCTTCTGACAGCTAAGGATAGAGGAAAATGTTGGCTTTTAAGTCCAACATAAGTCCTCGACAACTTATCATGCTGAGGGAAATAGCATGGCTAGACCAGCTCAAATGGTAGTTGGTAAAGACATATCAAATCCGTTGATTGCTGAGGATTTGCTAAAAATTCTAAGGGACTTGGTAACTGATGGCCCAAAGGCCTTCCACCCTAGTTTTGATGATGATTAACTCATGTATTTATGTTTACTAATAATCTTGTATTGTTTAAGTTTCAGATCATTAACCAAGATATTAGTTTGGTGATAGCTTCAACAAGAGGTGTTTGGAAGCTTATCATGGTGATTCCAGTGCCAAAGCTTAAAGATCATACCTTTGCACTCGGTGGATCGCGTTTGGGAGCAAGTCTACTTGAAGATGGAAGATCGTCAGACTTAGGTATCCTAGTTTAGACTATGAGTTTTTAGATCCATTTGTAAAGTTTAGAATAGTTGATATGCTCAAGTGCACAAACACACACGTTTTTATGTTTTGGATTTCGTTTTCATGAATAGTAGATCAAAACAAGTTTACTTTACTTCTATGTATATTAGATATGTTCTAGATATACATACATGGTTTAAACGTGCTAAACAAACTTATTTTGATATCCCTATTCATGTGTTGAAAAACCAAGTTTGATAAAAATACAAGTTTTGGTTTTTGATAAAATTGGCAAGACACAAAAATGAATTGATATGTTGATATATGTCTTGAAATTTTTATCACTTGTTTATGTTTCAATACAAAAAGATAAAACAAGTTTTATAGAATTTTTGAAGTGTTAAAAGATTTCTAGAAAATATTTCTAACTATTTTTCTGACCCATAAATCTGTTCCAGGCTTCAACCAGTCGACTACTAACCTGATTAGTCGACTTGGCTGAAGTCCGGTCGACCGGGCATGCACAGATCTGTGCACGTTTGGCAGACTTGGGACGGTCGACCGTACCGGTCGACGGGCCGAGAGCTCTGCTCTCTGTTTTTGCTTGGGTCGACCGGACGGTCGACCGCTGCAGAGAGCTCTGCTCTCTGTTAGTTTGGGTCGACCGGGCGGTCGACCGGTAGCTCCAACGGGTCAAAATATGGCCGTTGGACGGTCGACCGGCCGGTCGACCGTTGCCTGTCAGAGCTGCCAGCTCAGCTCTAACGGCTAGTTTCTGTTTTGGCCTATATAAACCCCATCTCTTTTGGGATTTTTGCCAAGTTTTTGAAGAGAAAAAATTTCAGTTTTTTGAAGTGTTTAAAAGAGTTTTAAAAAGAGTTTTTGGGCTTTAAAACTTCTCATCTTTATTGTTTTGGGTTTTTGGAAAATCAAAGAAAACTAGGGTTTGGGATTTTGATTTGATCTTGCATTTTCTATCTTTTACAAGAGATTTTTCAAGTAGTTTTTCTTTGTTGCTTGTTTCCAAAACACCTAGTTTCCACACTTGAGCTATCATACTATCCTAATCTATTAGGATCTTTGTTTTGTGGAAAAGAGAGAAAAAGAGAAGTGTTTGAGGTTAAGCCTCTAAGTTGTAAACCCTCCTTGCTTTTGTTGTATCCCTCTTTGGTAGAGGTTGATCGGAGTGGTATTGAGCTTAGATCCCTCTTCGGTAGAGGTGATTGTGTTTGTTTTGGCTACGGGCCTTATCCCTCTTCGCTAGAGGTGGATTGTGGTTGTATAGCCTCGGTGGCTTTGTAAGGTTGAGAGAGGAGTTCGGTACTCCTATAGTGGATTGGAAATCCTACACGGTGGTGTAGGCGGGGATGTAGAGTTGGGTACTCGAACCTCGAAACAAATCTTTGTGTTAGCGTTTGATCCAATTTCTCTCAACTCTACTCTCATTACATTTGTGCAAAGCATCATACTTCATATCATATCATACTTGCTTGTGTTGTGCCTTGCATATTTCATATTGCTATACCTTGTATATGCTTGGTTGTTTGTGTGTGCCTCACTTGTACCTAATCAACAAGAGCTTCACATAGCACCTCAACCCATTCAAGGGGAATCAAGAGGAGTTAGTCCAGAGCCCTTCACGGGGAATTCGGCTACACTTGTTGATTGTACTAAGTGTGTTGCAAGATTTGCATTAGCTTCCGCATTTAGCGCACATAGTATTGCATTTGTATTCTAGATTAGCACTTACACCTATTCACCCCCCCCTCTAGGTGTCTTTTCAATTGGTATCAGAGCTAGTGCTCCTGATACTTAGGCTTAACATCCTAGGAGTGAGATCCATTTGCTTGCTAATCTATTGTTTGCATTTGCTTATTTGCACACATTTAGTTTACCATGGCCTTCATGACCCCACCTATGTATGACCCTTCCAACATTCATGTTTGGAAGATTAGGATGACCGTTTATTTGCAAACCCTAGGTCATAAAGTTTATCTTGCTATTACCAAGGAATCCTTCCTTAGTGATCGCAATCATATAGGGCCAATGCACAAGCCCTAGAGGCCATTAGAAGCACTTTATCTAAAGATTATCTTTTATGTGTTTCTAACTTTGATTCCGCTTTTGTAGTGTGGAATAAATTGACAACAACCACCACCTCGGAGCTTCAGGTGCAAATTCAAGAAGAGGAATCTAGTGGAGAATCCGAACCACAACAATGCTATATGGTCCAAGGGAATGACTCCCTTGAGGTACACTCGGAAACTCAACTAGATAGTAATGATTGTGCTAGTTTTTCAAATGATTATGTTGATTCCCATGCTTTGAATGAAGAACTATCCATAGTTTGTGAAAAATTAATAGAAAACTATAAAGTTTTGAAAAAGAAGAGTCTAGGCATTAATAATGAAAATAAAAATTTGATTGCTAGACTTGATGTTGTTTTGCAAGAGAAAGAGGAGATTGCTAATGAGAGGGATTCATTAAAATCTCAACTTGATCTTGCACTTAAAGAAAATGAGATTTTGAAAAATAAAAATGATTGCCATGTTCTTTTGAAGAAAAATGATAACTTGTCTTCAAAAGTTGATTTTATTTTAAAAGAGAATGTTGATTTGAAAAATAAAATTATTTCCATTTCAAATGATTTAGATGTGTGTTTACAGAAAAATGTTATTTTGAAAAATAAGATTGATGAACATGTTTGCCATGCTACTGTAGCTTCTTCATCTAGTCTACCTAATGCATGTACCTCTTCTTCTAGGATTAATGATGATATTTGTATGTTAAAGAAGAGAGTAGATTATTTGGGCTCCACTATGAGCCAATGTGCCATGAACCACACTCGCTTGGAAGCCTTGGTTCGTAAGAAACAAGTTCCAACTTTTATGCATGCACACCCTCCACGGCATACACATGCTCCACACGGACACCATCAACACATGTATGCTCATGTGTACACATGTACACATTGTGGCCGAAAAGGCCATCTTGCTAAATTTTGTTATGATAGATTAAATGTTTCAAATTTAGCAAAGAAATTTGTTTGGGTTAGGGAAGGGACTAACCCCCATGGACCCAACAAGATGTGGGTACCAAAGACCACCCCTCCTTTGTTTAATGTAGGTGTGGGCTCTCACATGACGTGAGAGTGATAGCACCTTGGAGTGGATGCGTTCCGGACTTAAAGGAAATCAATTGGATGCATCACTTTCAAGGGAAGATTTGGTGGAGATGACCACCATGTTTTGGAGATAAGGAAAGTTGCTTCTTCGGTTTTGGTAACTATCCTAACTCCTCATTTATTGTTTACATGCTTTCAATATTCATGTTATAGCATGTTTTTGATGTCTATGGATTAGTATGTTCATTCCATGTTTATTAGATCCTTGACATACATGTATAGTATTTGAGACACACTTACTTATATGAACCCATATTTAGTGTTCTCACCGTTTGTTTAGCTATAATGTACATCATGAATCTAATACATGTGAATTTACATAGTAATCATGTTTTGGTTTTATCATGATGAGTTCTAGCTTGATGCTTCATGTGGTGATAACATGTTTAAATGTAGATTTTATCAAAACTTGTATTATACATGTACAAATAGTGAGCTACATTTGTTTCTTATATATTTGCACTTCATGCTCATTTGTACTCACTATATGCACACGTATGAGCTAGTTTTGATGATTTGTTCATTTATACTTGTTATGACTTGAATATTTGTTTAAGTGTTAGTTTTCATTAAGACTATATGTATACTTGTACATATAATGGGCCACAAACAAATCTATATATGTTTGGGATTGAATGCTGTTTGTTCCCATTAGATGTACTAGTATAGTCTAGTTTTGATGATTCATACATTTTAAACTTGTATTCCATTTTTGGTATTTGTTTTTATGATTATGAGTTTTCATTTCATGTATATGTGTATTTTGCCAAACTTGAAGATATACATGTATACCCCTTGAGTCATTTGCCTTTCATGCAAATATCTATTATGGACTCAAAGTGTGTTTAAGGGATATGTATGTATACTTCTTGTGTTGACAAATCATACATATACCTTGAAAAGAATTGGTATCAAATTGTTTTAAAGAAAAGCTAAATTTTCATACTTTTCATGCTTTTCATGTTTTCCTTGAATTGGTATTTAAACTTCATGTATATGTTTACCTTGTCCAAACCATTAGATATACATGAATATCCTTTTTGAGCCACGTGCCTTCATGCATATATCCTTGTGGACTCGTTTGTATCTTGGATATGTATGTATACTTTGGTTTGTATTAGACATACATATGCCTTGAAGATTAAATAATATTAATTTTTAGTTTTCTTGTTTAAAGGAATATTGAACTTAATTGAACAAATTTTCATGATTGTGATCTCCATACTTGACTTGTACACTCACATATATTATTTGCTCATGTTTTGTTTTCATGAGACATTTTTATGCTTAATTGGATTAGAGTGTTGATTATCATGTGGATTTCATTTTATGAAAAATGATTTGTATTTATTCCTTGCTTGAAGGATTTCGTACTAGTTAACAAAACTTTTCATTTTAACTAGTTCGTATTCTTCGTTATAATATGAGATATACACTTGACCCTATTCTTTCAATTGGTATCATTGAACACTTTCAATTGATATCAATTTTGATCTTTTTGTATACTCATATATGTTTTGTATATGTACGCTTACTCTTTCAAGAATATCAATGTCAATTGGTATCTAATTTTCATACTATATATACTTGTTTATGCTAAGCTTAAAAAAAAAAATTTTCTATTGTTTGATTTGTTTTCAATTGGTATCATAACAAGCTTATGCATATGTTTAGTTGGTATTTCATAAAGGGGGAGAAAATTTGATGTTGTCTTTCAATTGGTATTTGATTTCACTCCCTTGCTTTATGTTAAAATATAGTTTCAAATTGGTATCATATGTTTAAAAGAACACATTTCTCTTAATGATATCAAGATGTTTATGTTAAATGTTTTAAATTGGTATCTCAAAATTTTGTTTAAGGAAAACATATTTATTTTACATTGCCTATATGTGTATAAATTCATGTTGAGTGTATCTTGTATTGAAGAGCTTGACAACTCTTCCTTATGTGGTACACGTGTGTAGGGGGAGCTTCACATCTCCTTTTATGCATTACATATTTTGTGTTATGTGAATTAGGGCGTGTCTTCCTTTCTTCATGTAACTCATATGTGTAGGGAAGCTAACTTAGCGTCTTCCTCTTCATGAATGTATATAGCATATAACATTTATTAATCTTTGTTTATCTTCATTTGGTATCAAGATGCTTCATTGACATATTTTAATTGATATCATGTTTGTAGTCACCCCTTATTGACTTTGTTTTTGTTTTAGACAAAAAGGGGGAGACCATTGTTTGCATTGTTTTGATTGACACCAAAAGGGGAGAAAAATTTTTACCCCTCATTTTATTTATAGTTTTTGAATGTTTACCCCTTTGTTGATGATTGATAAAAAGGGGGAGAATTATTTGTGAGTTTTATATATATGCATAGTTATGTTTTGCATATATAAAGTTTAATATAGTTTAATGTATGTTTATTGGTATCTAGAGCATCTAGAAAATGTTTATTTGTTAATTGGTATCTAGAGCATGCTTTGCTTTATATATTTCATTGGTATCTAGAACCTTTATTGTTTATGCATATTTGTGCATTCATGTTTTTAAGAGCCTTCATTGCATATTATTATGTTTATTTGGCTATGCATGAGTTAAGGGGGAGCTTCTTTGAAGCTTTACTTTAATCCATGCATATATAACTCCATGAGTTTTGTCATCATCAAAAAGGGGGAGATTGTTGGCCCAAAGGCCTTCCACCCTAGTTTTGATGATGATTAACTCATGTAGTTATGTTTACTAATAATCTTGTATTGTTTAAGTTTCAGATCATTAACCAAGATATTAGTTTGGTGATAGCTTCAACAAGAGGTGTTTGGAAGCTTATCATGGTGATTCCGGTGCCAAAGCTTTAAGATCATACATTTGCACTCGGTGGATCGCGTTTGGGAGCAAGTCTACTTGAAGATGGAAGATTGTCAAGAGACTTAGGTATCCTAGTTTAGACTATGAGTTTTTAGATCCATTTGTAAAGTTTAGAATAGTTGATATGCTCAAGTGCACAAACACACACGTTTTTATGTTTTGGATTTGGTTTTCATGAATAGTAGATCAAAACAAGTTTACTTTACTTCTATGTATATTAGATATGTTCTAGATATACATACATGGTTTAAACGTGCTAAACAAACTTATTTGATATCCTATTCATGTGTTGAAAAACCAAGTTTGATAAAAATACAAGTTTTGGTTTTTGATAAAATTGGCAAGACACAAAAATAAATTGATATGTTGATATATGTCTTGAAATTTTTATCACTTGTTTATGTTTCAATACAAAAAGATAAAACAAGTTTTATAGAATTTTTGAAGTGTTAAAAGATTTCTAGAAAAGATTTCTAACTGTTTTTCTGACCCATAAATCTGTTCCAGGCTTCAACCAGTCGACTACTAACCTGATTAGTCGACTTGGCTGAAGTCCGGTCGACCGGGCCGGTCGACCGGACGTGCACAGATCTGTGCACGTTTGGCAGACTTGGGACGGTCGATCGTACCGGTCGACCGGGCCGAGAGCTCTGCTCTCTGTTTTTGCTTGGGTCGACCGGACGGTCGACCGCTGCAGAGAGCTCTGCTCTCTGTTAGTTTGGGTCGACCGGGCAGTCGACCGGTAGCTCCAACGGGTCAAAATATGACCGTTGGACGGTCGACCGGCCGGTCGACCGTTGCCTGTCAGAGCTGGCAGCTCAGCTCTAACGGCTAGTTTCTGTTTTGGCCTATATAAACCCCATCTCTTTTGGGATTTTTGCCAAGTTTTTGTAGAGAAAAAATTTCAGTTTTCTGAAGTGTTTAAAGAGTTTTAAAAAGAGTTTTTGGGCTTTAAAACTTCTCATCTTTATTGTTTTGGGTTTTTGGAAAATCAAAGAAAACTAGGGTTTGGGATTTTGATTTGATCTTGCATTTTCTATCTTTTACAAGAGATTTCCCAAGTAGTTTTTCTTTGTTGCTTGTTTCCAAAAACACCTAGTTTCCACACTTGAGCTATCATACTATCCTAATTTATTAGGATCTTTGTTTTGTGGAAAAGAGAGAAAAAGAGAAGTGTTTGAGGTTAAGCCTCTAAGTTGTAAACCCTCCTTGCTTTTGTTGTATCCCTCTTTGGTAGAGGTTGATCGGAGTGGTATTGAGCTTAGATCCCTCTTCGGTAGAGGTGATTGTGTTTGTTTTGGCTACGGGCCTTATCCCTCTTCGCTAGAGGTGGATTGTGGTTGTATAGCCTCGGTGGCTTTGTAAGGTTGAGAGAGGAGTTCGGTACTCCTATAGTGGATTGGAAATCCTACACGGTGGTGTAGGCGGGGATGTAGAGTTGGGTACTCGAACCTCGAAACAAAACTTTGTGTTAGCGTTTGATCCAATTACTCTCAACTCTACTCTCTTTACATTTGTGCAAAGCATCATACTTCATATCATATCATACTTGCTTGTGTTGTGCCTTGCATATTTCATATTGCTATATCTTGTATATGCTTGGTTGTTTGTGTGTGCCTCACTTGTACCTAATCAACAAGAGCTTCACATAGCACCTCAACCCATTCAAGGGGAATCAAGAGGAGTTAGTCCAGAGCCCTTCACGGGGAATTCGGCTACACTTGTTGATTGTACTAAGTGTGTTGCAAGATTTGCATTAGCTTCCGCATTTAGCGCACATAGTATTGCATTTGTATTCTAGTTAGCACTTACACCTATTCACCCCCCCCTCTAGGTGTCTTTTCAGTAACGTCCTCTCCTCCAAAATCTCTTACAAATTCTCACCCATGAAATGGTAGGACCAAAAAAATACCTGTGTCCATTTCCCCGATGAAATGAGCAGATACCTGTCACGTTAATAGTAAACCTCTGACAAGCTATTTATCTTGATCTCTAGTGGAGTCTGTCAAGTTAATATTAAACTTCTGACAACAAAACCCACTCAAAATCTCTTTTGTTATAATAATATTACACCTCAAATGGCAAACCACTCATGCCCCTAGAAAATTAATGTTTGTCACGTTAAATATTACACCTCTAATAATTCATTCTGTTTTCCACCAAAATTCTTTATCAATTCCCTCCCATGGAATGGTAGGTCCACAAGCTCAATCACTGCTATGTTAATACTACACCTCTAACAGTGAAAAAGTTTCAATACTCTCCAGAGGGTACAAACTTCCTCTTATCACTTCCATACATGGTGTCACAAGTCTCAAAATTGCTCATATCGCAAATCAACTCTTGTAAAGTTAACACTACACCTCTAACATTTCGAACTTCACTTGTCAATTCTTGTCAGTAGAATGAGAAGTCCTCAAATTGCTCATATCACAAATCAATTCTTGTCATGCTAATATCACACCCCTGACAAATTACTATAAGTTTAACACTACACTCTAACAGTGACTAAAAGTTGCTGCCAGGTTCAACATTAAACCTCCGATAGTCATTTTTCTTAGGCTTCCATATCGAAACTGAGATGAGCGATGCTATCTTTAACATCACACCTCTAGCATCCAGCTTATTGTTAAGTTCAATAATATACCTATGACAATGACTTTTCCTCAGGCTTTTATATCAAAGCTGAAATGAGTGATGCTAAGTTTAACATCACACCTCTTGCATCTAGTTCATTGTTAAGTTCAACAATACACCTATGACAATGATTTTCTCTCAAACTTCCGTATCGAAATCGAGATGGCTAGTGCTAAGTTCAAAATTATACCTCTAATGTTACCTTCACTGCTAAGTTTAACACTACACCTATGACAGTGGTATTTTTAATTTTCTTAAATGAAATTGAAATTTCTGTGGAGCTAAGTTAACATCACACCTCTAACTCACATCCTTGTTAAGTTAATATCGCATCTCTGACAAGATTTAAGCACACCTTTAACGATAAAAATTTGCCTAGATCCCAAATGGGTCTAGTCTTACTTGTTATTCTCATCAATAGAATGGCAGGTTCACTTAAAATCACTGTGAGGTTAATATCATACTTTTAATGGTGTTTCTATCAATCCCCAGTTGGGTCTTAATTACATCAATACTAAACCTTTGATGAAGACTCAGTCACAATCTTCAGCGGATTGAAAACTCCACTTGTCATCCTCAGTCATAGGATGACAAGTCCACAAAATTTATTCTACTCCTATCAAGTTAACATCTCACCTCTGACACCTTTTTAAATTCTTTAAATGGAAATTTTCAACTTTGAGTTGCTAAATTAAATATTACTCCTCTAGCAAATAAAAGATAATTGCTTTCACTTGTCTGATTTTCAATACAAAAAGGGCAGTCAAGACAAATAAGAAGGCAGAAGAACGTGCCACTTTTATTGATATTAAAAAATATAAAAGTGATACAGAACGCTCTCTTATTCAATAAGATTGAGTGTTATAACAAAGGAGTACAAATAAGTCCCTCTTGCTCAGCGAAAGGCTGCACTCACTCCTCGAAATATTAAAGATACACAAAGATTATCCTTTTGACTGTGGCCGAAAACAACAGATCAACTTTCTCTCCTCTTAAGAACAATAGTGTTTCTCAAGGTCAAAATGCAGGAGAGCATTCGGATTTCACCCGTCCAACTAGTGCGAAGTTCTTCATAAGGTTGTAATCCTTCGCTTAATGGGAAGCACCACTACCAGAAAGTCATCTAATGAGCATGGGTTTTTTGTTGCTGTCGCTTCTTTGAATAAAATTGGTGAAGGAAGGATCCGAGACCTTACTAGTGACGTCCTCTTTCCCGTGACCTTTAAATGCGCCATGCTCATTATGATCAGGAATCATCTGAGACATTACTGATGCATCATGTCAAATAATGTCTTGATGTTTATCGATAACTGCGCGGATCTTCCTCACTCTTAGACAGAAGTTCTGACTTCCCAACTGCTCGTCAATTGAACAACCTAGCCATTCTAAATATCCTACGATGGACGCGACAAAGACACTGGAACCAGCACCATCGATATGGCTAGAACCTCCAAGAAATAAAAAATCAAAGGGTTAAAAATTCTACGAAGATAGAAATAGGAAGTCATATGCACAAACGCGGGGCTGAAGTCGTTAACTCCAAACACGAATATGGCAGACGCAAAGATAGAAAATATGGATTCAAATGCACTCTGATATAAGACTTGCATCTGATAATTGAGACGCGAGGTATATATCAAAGACGCAGACGTGGATCTTAAAACTTTATGAAGTTACTCCAGACGCAGACAATAAGAGACCCACATCTAAAGGTTCAGAGACGCAGAGCTTGCCACATTCGCAACCAGAGATCTCAAAAGAAGAGACATGAAATTTTCAAAGTCATGAACTCCAAATGCGAGCCTCGCATACAAAACCTGCATTTCAAAACTCAAACGTTGAGTTCACCATGCTCATGTTTGAAGAAACTTGAGACTTAGAAATCAACAAGCTCGCGTTTCATCAATTAACTCAAGGGTTGCATTTGTAGTGCATGGACGTAGGAATCTCAAGTCGACTGTTCAAGCTTCAAGAAAGAAGTTTCAGAAGGAGATCTAGAGACAAAGTCTCTTCTTAACTGGAGATGATAGGGTTGTAAGAAAACAGAGCCTAATCACGGCAAAGGCCATTTCCTACCTGAAGAAAAGCTCCCTGAAGGTTGGACAGCATCCGTTAAGGCACGACCATGAAAGCACCTAAAGCGATGCTTCTTAATTTTAAAATTACTTAACAGTGATAATCTTCGAAGAAGATTGCAAGAAAGCATTAAAGTTTTGGGTTCTTTTTGTTCTTCAGAGCACATGCCCTTTAAGGAGGCCCTTGAAGGAGAACAATCAAGATGGAGTTCTTTGGAGCACATGCCCGTGAAGGAAAACAGTCAAGATGAATGACTGTTAAGAGGCTCATGGCTTATTTATTGGTTCGCTAATGACCATTAATTAATGGCATAAAAATCAAATCTAAAATTAATAACCTTAATTCGCTAGGGGAATATCAAATTCAGTCTGGATGAGACACATGAATTTTTGCTCTGGAAAATCCCAACGACACGCGTCCCCAACTGTCAACGCCGACTTCGCATTGAAAGATCCAGCGAGATCTTCACGTCAAACTGCATACGATGCTCCAAAGGCTGCATTCTGAAGTCTGCGTCCCTTCACAATCCTAAAGGCTGCGTCCTCTCCATCAAATTGAAGAATGCAGGCATGTATATCTAGATAGATCAGAGCCATGTTCCCTCAATAATTCAGAGCTGTGTTTCTCTCAACAGATCAGAGCCGCATCCTCTCAATAATTCAGAGCTGCATTTCTCTCGACAAATCAGAGTCGCGTCCCCTCAATATTTCAGAGCCACGTCTTTCAAAAAAAAATCATCAGAGTCGCGTCTCCCCTACAAGTCAGGCAGCGTCTTACCTACAACTTAGTGCTGTTGATTGGTTGCTAAATGTTGCATATTTAATGTTACATTTCCATACTTATTTTAGAATAAAAACCTGCATTGTCCTAATTATTTGTTTAATTTATTTGCAGGCCCAATCCTTAAGGAGATGAAGAGAAATGAGCCCAAAAGCCCACCAGAATTCTGAATTAAATCAGAATAAATTCGTGCACACAAAATCAGGGCAAAATCAAGAGGTTGAAACCGGTTGAGAAGAATCCTCTCAGGATCGATCGGTTAAAGCCAAGAATCCAAGGCCATTTCTTCAAAATCTCGAAGCCAAACTGCAAAACCAACTCCAGATAAAGTCAGGGGGAGAAACCGGGGAGACCCACCAACAGGGTGTGGCCACCTGGCCACACCCTGGCCGCGAAAACGCGGCTTTTGCCGCGTTTCCGCGGCAATATTGGGGAGTTAGGGGGAGCGTGAACTCCCCCGACCTCCCCGGGATCATGGTGGTTAGGGTTTTGCCTATAAAAGGCCTGTACTTGCGCTGAAAATGGGACGTCAATGCAGAGTAGGACTTAGCCTAGTTTTAATTCTTTGTAGTTTAGGTTTTTTCTTTTCTTGTTATGTAATTTGTATGTAACTTAGGGTAGAAGAAGATTCATGTAAGTAAGAGAGAGGGGCTGATATTGAGAGTGACACCGATGATGTACCCTACTCCTTTCTTTCATTGTCTCAGCAAGTAATAAAGGTAAATGCTTTGTTTGTTTTCTATTCCGCTTTACTTTACATTTGTTTTGCTTTCCTCTTCCTCTTCTACTTTACCTTGGTTGTATTTGTTGAGTGTACAAGTGAATTCCAAAGCAAGTCTAACCAAGCTACGTGAGAGCCAGCGATAGTTCATGAAGACGTTCTCCTCTTCCAAGATCCGCATCACTTCGTTCTTGCTAGGCTTGATGATATAATGTGCACGGGGACTGAGCACGAGCTTATGATCTATGCGTTGAACACCTCCGAAGCAAAAAGGTATAACTTGCAAAAAAGGTTTCCAAGTAAGTCATCAATCAACCTAGGTAAGTATCTCTTCACTTTTCTTTACTTCTTTTCTTTTCTTTCTTAGTTTAGATCACCAACCATCTCCTCAAACTCTTTCTTTTCCACTTCATTGTACATAGTCGCTTTTATTGTTTTCTGATTTTCCACCTTCTTCATCTTTCATTCTCTTCTAACATAACATAATTCTTTCACTTTTTCTTAACTTAAAAACAGAGAAGAACCTTCGTTTTATTTTCTTAAAAGATTTCAATAAAGAACTATAACGCTTCCATCGCAAACCCTCCTTGTGGATCACGACCCGCATAGCCACTTGCTATAGTAGAAGAATCGAGCACTTGCACATTTCTTTTCTTAAGTTCTATAATTTCGTATTTTGTGTGCAGGTTTAGCCTCAGTCAAATTTTGGCGCCGTTGCCGGGGAGGGTAAAACGGTTTTTATTGAAATCTGAATTTTTATTGCAAATTTTTTAGAACTAAATGAATTTTCTTCTCTGTTGCAGGTTACAGGGCAAGCAAAGCAGAAAATTATTATTGCAGTGACATACAAGTGGCCTTGGGCCTCTGTTCCAAAAAGCAGAGACCAAGGGCCCTCTGAATTGCCGCGTTTCCACGGCAAAGGCCGCGGATCCGCGGCAAGGAAGAGTTGACTACTAACAGCTTTTTGCAGGGCTGCTTAGTGTAAAAAAATTTTAGTTTGCTGCAACTTTAATTTTTCTTATATGCCATAACATAAGCCTGCTAATAATCAACAGTAAAATATTTGTTGAAAAGATAAAAAATTGATTAGACATTTGCATTTTAGACACGTGTCTTTTTAATTCCCTTATTTTTTACTGTTGAAGAGTGCTGGAGCAAGGTATGTTTGCATTGCATCTAGAATAGGACTATCTCTTGGTTGATTTATATCGCTTAGAGTGCATCTTATTTATCTTGTACACTTGCACAAAAAACTGATCTTAAGGGCACCACCCAATAATAAGATAAGGTGGGGATTTAATCACCCTTCCTTAGCCCGAAAATCAGATTCCAAGTACTCACTAACCCAAGCCTAACTAAAATTGAGTAGACGTTGGCCCTAGGGACATCTCGGACTCAATTAGGAGATTATCCTAAGGGGGGAAGGTGTTGGAACTTGACTCTTGCCAAATTAGTGTCTAGGAAAGGGATTAAGGGCCGAAAGCCTGAAGGTTGGTGGTTATTTAATTAAGGAACGTCTTTTGACGGAAAAACCTCCCACCAACCTTGCCCTGACCTGGCTGATTAGCTTGTGGTCAAAGTCTACATTAAACCTCATGTGGACAGTCTAACCAGTTAGGAGTCGTCTAGGTCTAGGTCTACCCTAACTTAGGTTAGAATTTTTTCTTTCTTGTTTGTTTATTTGTGTGTTTTTCTTTCTTTTTGTTTGTATTCCATTGTGTGATATGGCTTATAATAATAATTTTTCCAACTATAATAATAATCCATATTATACATCAAACTCTTTTTCGGATATTACCAACCCGGCATATCATGACTATAACCAACCTAGTGTGCCGGATTGGTCTTATTCGAATCCATATAACCCATGTCCCCCATCGTATGATTATAATTTCCATAACGATTTCAACTCTTCACAGAGTCAGTGGGGATTCACCTACCCCGAGTCCAATTTTCAACCACAGTGTCCTCCTTCTCCACCTAGTCCACACTATTTTCAAGAGTCATACTCAGTTCCATCAGTCCAAAATAGAAAACCATCAATTTTGGAACGGAGTATGAGTGAGTCCAAACAACAATCAAAAAATCTGATGGACTCACAATTTCAATACCACTTCCAAAACAATTCTTCATCTTTTCAACAAGACAATGAACCCATCAACTATGAAAAGATGCTAGAAGCCATGACTCATGCTCAAAATGCTAGAAATCGTGACATAGATATGATGGTCGAATCTCTACGTTCCCACCGTCCTGATGTCACTTACCATTCTGTTAGAGCCGAAGAGTCATGTTGTTTTGGAAATTAAAATTCTATTTCAGAACAACCATTTGAACTTGCCCAAACTCCAAATTTTGAAAAAGATATTGATAGTTTGGCTAGTTTTCCTTTTCCTGAAATAGAACTTGAAAATGATTATGATCCTGAACCCCAACTTAGTGATTCAATTCTATTTGTGATTCGATTATGACTCCGGTATCTTCACCTGACTTCAATCTTTTCCCGGAGTCAACATTGGATCCTGTACCAATTCATAAAGAAATTAAATCACCTATCTTTGAGGATCATGTTAAACTTGACCAACTTTACACTTTCGAAGATCCTATTGACAAATTGGCAAGTTCTCAATTTTTTGATATTGAACTCAATGAGATATGTGACCTAGATTCTCAAATCTGTGATCCAGTTCAACTTTCTGAATCAATTTTGACTCCCGTTTTGTTACCAAACTTGAGTAATATTCTAGAGTCAGTTTTGATTCCTCCACCTATCATTCCTGAACTGGAATCACCCACATTAAGTCACATTCTATTGTTAGACAATACATGTGGATTAGAGTTTCAACTTCTTGACTTGGACCCAATTTCTGAACCTATTTCGACTCTTGAACCTTTACTTGATTAAGTCACCTTCCTGAGTCGGTGTTAGTTCCTGTCCTTTCTGAGTCCAAGTCAACTGTTCTATCATTTCATACTCCATTCTGGGATGAGGTGGTTGACAAATTTAACTCCGAAATCAATTATGGAATATGGAAATTAGATGGGGTTAAATATTTCATAAAGATCCTTCATGGATTTATCTTTTAAGGGGTTATATTAAAGATATTTCTAGTGGGTTCCTCCGAGACCCAAGAAAAGTTGATTGGGCCATGTTTCGTGGACCAATCAGACCACCACCGGAACCACCACCTTAAGGTAACCATTTTCCTTCCCTTTCTTCTTTTTCATGCATCTATGCATTAATTCATACATTGAGGACAATGCATGAGATAGGTGTGGGGGAGGGTCTAACATAACTTTTCTTTTTCTTTAAAAAAAAATTAACATTTTTCTTTACTTTTAAAAACTTTTTGAAAAATAGAAACAATATTTGACTTATTTTTGTAAGAAATTAAGTTAATTTTAAGGAATAGGAAAATCCAAATTAGGATTTCTTATACTTGATCAAAATAAGATTATTTGTTTGATTATAAAGTTAGGAAGATAATTTGTCAAAGTAATTTGGTCTTGATCTTTACCTTGATGAAATATGCACACTTCATACACTTACACACTTAGGGTTCAAAAACAAAGATTCTTATGCCTTATAAAAAATATATATATAAACAAATCTAATTATTGATTAGCTAGGTGCTTTGGCCTAAGAAAGCCTTAGTATTTATGCAAAAGATAATTAGATAAGTTTGAAAAAAAAAAAACAAGTCTAATTATTGACTAGCTAGGTGCTTTGGCCTAAGCAAGCCTTAGTATTTATGCAAAAGATGATTAGATAAGTTTGAAAAGAAAAATCCTCTGATTAAGCTGGGTATTTGTGCCTAATAAAGCATAAGTTTTCACGCCTAAAAGAGGTTCATATAATAAAATCCTTAGTTTTGTGGCCTTATTTGCTCGAGTCCTTAAGTCCTTGGGGGTGTTTTCTCACCTGGTGCCCTAAGACCGTTTGGTTTGGGAGTCATCGATTAAAGGCTCGTTACATGGGCAGATTAGAAAGCCTAATAAAACTAAGGAATAATACCACAAAAAAAAGAAAAAAAATAATAATAGCAACATATATATATATTATAATAAGGCATAAGATTTATAGTTAATGAACCCTTAGTCAAAATTTTCACATTCACAAGGTGCATATGACTTAGGGTAAAGTAATAGACTAGATGAGAAGTACAATTTGACTCCTTACTTTGATTGATAACAAATTTTTGAATAGAGACTAAGTTTAGGAATGAAAATTCGGCTTTCCTATGACTTATAGATTGCTTAGATCTTACAATCATATTTCAAATATTTTTCTCTTTCAAAATGCTTTTCGAAAATACTAACTCTTTATTTCCCTTTCTTTATGGATTTTGTGGGTGTAATCCGCTGAAAACCCTCACGAGACAACACTCGTCCTCTAGGGGAAACCTAGAGGTTTAACGGCTTGTTGCACATGCTCAGTGCAATCGCGTGACCTGCGAAAGTGGTCTAATAATTCTTAGTATAATTTAGTTGTTTTGCTCGAGGACGAGCAAAAGATAGGTATGGGGGTGTGATTGGTTGCTAAATGTTGCATATTTAATGTTACATTTCCATACTTATTTTAGAATAAAAACTTGCATTGTCCTAATTATTTGTTTAATTTATTTGCAGGCCCAATCCTTAAGGAGATGAAGAGAAATGAGCCCAAAAGCCCACCAGAATTCTGAATTAAATCAGAATAAATTCGCACACACAAAATCAGGGCAAAATCAAGAGGTTGAAACCAGTTGAGAAGAATCCTCTCAGGATCGATCGGTTAAAGCCAAGAATCCAAGGCCATTTCTTCAAAATCTCGAAGCCAAACTGCAAAACCAACTCCAGATAAAGTCAGAGGGAGAAACCGGGGAGACCCACCAACAGGGTGTGGCCACCTGGCCACACCCTGGCCGCGGAAACGCGGTTTTTGCCGCGTTTCCGTGGCAATCTTGGGAAGTTAGGGGGAGCGTGAACTCCCCCGACCTCCCCGGGATCATGGTGGTTAGGGTTTTGCCTATAAAAGGCCTGTACTTGCGCTGAAAATGGGACGTCAATGCAGAGTAGGACTTAGCCTAGTTTTAATTCTTTGTAGTTTAGGTTTTTTCTTTTCTTATTATGTAATTTGTATGTAACTTAGGGTAGAAGAAGATTCATGTAAGTAAGAGAGAGGGGCTGATGTTGAGAGTGACACCGACGATGTACCCTACTCCTTTCTTTCATTGTCTCAGCAAGTAATAAAGGTAAATGCTTTGTTTGTTTTCTATTCTGGTTTACTTTACATTTGTTTTGGTTTCCTCTTCCTCTTCTACTTTACCTTGGTTGTATTTGTTGAGTGTACAAGTGAATTCCAAAGCAAGTCTAACCAAGCTACGTGAGAGCCAGCGATAGTTCATGAAGACGTTCTCCGTTTCCAAGATCCGCATCACTTCGTTCTTGCTAGGCTTGACGATATAATGTGCACGGGGACTGAGCACGAGCTTATGATCTATGCGTTGAACGCCTCCGAAGCAAAAAGGTAGAACTTGCAAAAAAGGTTTCCAAGTAAGTCATCAATCAACCTAGGTAAGTATCTCTTCACTTTTCTTTACTTCTTTTCTTTTCTTTCTTAGTTTAGATCACCAACCATCTCCTCAAACTCTTTCTTTTCCACTTCATTGTACATAGTCGCTTTTATTGTTTTCTGATTTTCCACCTTCTTCATCTTTCATTCTCTTCTAACATAACATAATTCTTTCACTTTTTCTTAACTTAAAAACAGAGAAGAACCTTCGTTTTATTTTCTTAAAAGATTTCAATAAAGAACTGTAACGCTTCCATCGCAAACCCTCCTTGTGGATCACGACCCGCATAGCCACTTGTTATAGCGGAAGAATTGAGCACTTGCACATTTCTTTTCTTAAGTTCTATAATTTCGTATTTTGTGTGCAGGTTTAGCCTCAATCAGCTGTCTAGTTTTTCCTCTACAACTCATAATCGCGTCTCAATAAATGACTAAGGACTACGTTTTCACAATAGTCAAGGGTCGCGTCTGTGAGAGTTGCGTTCTCCCACGCAACAAAGAGTCCGTCTTTTTCTCAAATTCAAAGAAGGAATAAAGATGAGACAAAAAATTTGACAATTTTTATTATTTATATCAAAATGGTAAAAGTGATACAAATGCTCTCTTATTTGACAAGTGAAGTGTTACAAAAAAAAAGGGAAGATACAAGAGGATGAGGGCTAATCCCGCTCGGCCAAAGAATAGATCCGCTCCCGGAGGTGCTGCATCTCGCACTGGCGTGCCTTCTTAACTTCTGCCAAGCTTGAACCCGTAATTCTTCCTCTGGTAAGAATCTCTTCATAGCCAGCTGTGCTTGAAGAGATTCCAACTTGGAAGAATGGGTAGTAAGATCTTCTTGGACCAGCTTCTTGGCAGCTTCTAGTTCTTTTAGCCTTTTTCTAACAGCAGTAAGCTTTTAGTCAATGACTTGAATCAAGGCTTGCGCCTTGTTAATAGCCGCCCGAGCAGTGATTATGACTTTCTCTGTATTCTTGGTGACGACCTCAGATTCCTTAGAATCATCAACCGATCTTTGATAGCTGGCTTGAAAGTTGTGGAGATAACATGCCTCCTCAGCCATCTGCTCCTCCATCTCTTTTCTCTAATGTTCTTGAGCAGTGAGGAGCTTATCTAGCATTGACCGAGCCTCATCGACTGGATCATCCTTCTCTTGGCTCCTTACTTCCTTCAAACATATCCCCAGCTGTTCGACCAGCGTCAGATATGCCCTAACTTGCTCTGAGCTTCCAGTATGACAAATGTTCTCAATCTGATTTTTAAGAAGCATCCGGGCAAACTCAAAGGAACTTCTCCTGGAGAGGACCAGTTCGATACAGGACCTCATGGAGGTGAAAAATTGTTGTATCATCTGATGCACCAATTCTTCCATGATGTCCATGGCTGGAGATAGCCCTGCTGATGCGCTCCTGGATCCCCTTTCTACGGTGGTGCATATAATGTCCACAGAGGCGGGAGCCAACTCGCAAGGGGCAGAGACAAGGCCAGCAGTAGGTTCTGTCAACACTGAGATCATAGCGGACACCTCCGGGACCATTATTGTGGTAGCCTCCGAAGCGACAGGGGCAGCGACAAACCCACAACACCTAGTTCACTGGCTAAAGTCTGAAGTGCATTGTCCTCTGCGCCAGTGGTTACCACGGGCTCCTCCACTTGAGCCAGCCTGGTACTCTCTGTAATCATAACATTAATATAGTAATAACGATAAGAGTAAGAGTATATGAAGAATTCTTATTCTCTTACCAAGTTGAGGATCTGGAGATGGTGAATCCTTTGGCGGCTGCTTTATGATGAGGGTTCCCCGGCCACAGTGGTTATACCCTCAAGAAGCATCCCAGAAGCAGGAACTTCAAGGCCCTCTGGCTGGGCCAGCTCCTGGATCATCTCCTCAATATGGGAGGAGGTCACAGCCTTAACACTAGTAGCCACTCCTATAGAAGAGATTTAAATAAAGAGTTAAAACATCTTCCCAATTCCATGAAGAAATAATTAAGGGGGATAGAAGAAATACCCTCACTAGCGGTGACCTCTCCCGATGGCGGAACCAGCGTAGGAACATACGCCTGCATCTCTTCCTCTAAAATATGCAAAAAATTTTCTGGTATCAGGAAGAGCGTGTTCATCGCTGAAGTCAACTTCTTCACCCGAATAATAGTCATGCTCTTCAGACGATGAAGATGACACTTGAACCCAGGAAGTCTCAGTGATTGGGCTTTATCACTAAGAACCCTAGTGGTAGGGCTAGGATCCACAATCTAAGAAGTAGGCATTAAAATACTGGGAGAACTCGGTTGTGGAACCTCCATCCGTCCTTCCTGAGCTGAAGAAGTTGTAGGCTGAATCAAAGTTCCCGGTTGCGACAGAACTTCAATTTCGGCCCTCTTCGTCACTTCTTCAGGCCGTTCGGCCCCTTCGGCCATGGCAGATTGGCTGCAGGTTCTCCCTCTGCCAGGATCGTTGGGCCCCTACTCTATAAACCTCAGAGACAAAGAGTCAAGACTCCTCCTTCTTTTCTTCTTCCTCCTTCTGCTCCTCAGTACCAGAAGGAATTATTTCAGGCATCCGGGTTGAAGATTCAGCCTCAAATCCTTTCTGGCCTTCTTCGGGCTGGGCTCGCCTTGGGAGGCAGAGGCTCGAAGATGCATGGGCATGGCGTGTCGAGCCCTCTGGACAGGGTATTCCTCTACGGTTCCTGCTCCAGACTCTGACACCAAAACTTCTCCTGTCCTGTTGGCCTCTCTCCTGGCCTCTCTTTCTGCTTACTTCTCAGCCTCCTGGTTCTCGGTCATCCCTCGCATCTGACAACCCTTGAACCTGACATTGGCCTTGTACGTGGATTTGATACCCTTGATGCATGAGGTATTTATTCCAAATCCAGACACCTTATTTGCCATGAAGTACCATGTACAAAAGTCAAAACTGGCATAAGAATTGGGCGTCTTATGAGGGAGGGTAAAGACAGCTCCAGTTCCTCCTGCTGTGCAGCAATACCATGCCTGGGCACCTTCGAATAGATTTCCACTGAAGCGAAGGTTTGGATTAGGGTTGCCGGCATACAATTGGTCATGACCAAACTGTCAGGCGAACCGACAAGGCATATAAGGCTCCACCGTATAGGAGTTCCTTTGATGAAACATCAAGTACCCAGGTCGGATATTTATCAGCCACCAGAAGATGCCGAAAGATAACTGAGTGAAGCCATCTAGGCTGACGTGGTTTGCAAACTTATCCCCATAAGATGCATCATGAATCTCGAGAAAGCACCTGTCCAACTGGTAGTTGCCTTGTTCAGAATCTTCTTCCGGATGTAGAACATATAGTATTGTAGCCGGCTCGAATTCTCCAATCGCTGCACAAAAGGCATAAAACCTTCAGAGGTAGACGCCGCCGTCTTTAGCGAGGGGCAATGCATAACGTACCGGCCATCTGGTACGTATATGGAAGCTCGATCCTGGGACTGGGAGTCTTAACCAGGGGATGATCATTGGAATCCATGACTGGGTGGCCCTCTATGTCCACAGTTGCTTCTACTTGACAAAAGCTCTTCGTTAGCACGCGTAACCCACTCTGGATCCCGACCACCATCACTAAAAGGAGGCGATGGACTTCCCACAGGCGAGCAGGACAATCGGATACACCACGTCGGCAATGATCACCTCATGCGGTAGCGTTGGCACCGCGCATTGCTTTAGCCACAGCGAGGAAACCCGCCAACAGAGCTCGGTCAGACATTGGGACTTTGGCTTGATGGTGGAAGCTCTCAAAGACCGTGTCTGGTTTGAAGGTATTTTCATTGGACTAGTGGTGTAAGAGCTGGTTGATGCAATGATTCTTTCAAAAATTTCTTCATCAGTATTGGAAGCTAGCCTGGTCATCGGATTAGCCTTATTTATCTCGGAGAACAGATAAGTTGCCCATGATATCTGCTTGATTCCCCTGCTCCTCCATCCGGTCACCTGCCTGCAGATGTGGAAGTGGCACAGCACTTCCCAATAGGTCTCGTGCACCAAAGGATCGCTCTTCTTCAGTAAATGTAGCTCCTCTGTTGATAGGACGTATTCCTCGTAAGGGGTGTCTCCAATCATCAGCCCTGAGACTTCATACATCTCATGAAGGGCGAGCCCTATTTCTTCGATGGGAGTAAAGAATATGTAAGTCTCTTGATTATAACGCTCTAAGATAGTGTAAAAATATTGAGTGCTCTGCGGTATGCCGTACTGAACAACCCTTACGGTCCCGTACAATTCAGCCTGTAGAAGAAGATCTTCAAATTCTGCTAGGACCAAACCCTACCATTCTGTCCTATCAGTTTCTATCTGCAGAATGGACCCATTCGTGGCACAAAGTTTCAAAGCAAAGTCGCCCTCACATCCAATAATTGTTTGATGAAGGTGGCTACAAGTTGGGGGGTCTCTCCCATCATCTATTCAGCTCTGACCAAGCCAGGCTGCAACCCCAGCACATCCCTCACATGTCCGATGGTGTAGGATTCACGGGCCCTTATCTTGCCCGAGGTGACTCCGGATAATGGCCTGATCAACTCTCAATCCATTATCTGACATATGGACATAGGTTGCAGATATGCCAGAGGATACATCTGCTCCATGTTTGGGAGGAAGAACCTTTTATTGTCAATCTGGCGAAGCCATTTGTAGTCCAGTCATAAAGTGTAGCCTCATCCTCTTCAATTGAGTCACCAAAAAAGAAATCAGGATTTCTCAGTAGAGCACGGGAGTCCGATTTGAATCAACCATCAGAAATGATCTCCCAAAGAGTCAGTATACTGGCATTGCTGATCCGACTCCGTCGCTCCTTTGATTTACCGGTGGTCACAGAAGCAGTCCTTTGGATAACAAAGATCATGTTTGGATCAGCACCACCTACGTGTCTAAATTGGTACTTTTTGGACAGAGGATTTGAGGAGTATCGCACTACAAAAATGGACAACACAACAGTTATAATCTGAAAAATGTCTAAGTGTTGAAGCTCAGACGGAAGGTTCACCTCAGAACCGCATCTAATGACTAAGATGCGGAGCTCGGTGAAACTTGCATCTAAATTCAAAGATGCAAGGCTCACACGAACCCTGCGTTTGAAATTCCATAACTAAAAAAATTTTCTAAGTGTTGGACTCAAACGTGAGACTCAGCGAAACCCACATCAAATCCCAGAGGCGCGAGGTTCACATGAAATTCGCATCTGAACTCCCCCACTTAGAAAAATTCCCTAAGTGTTGGAATCAAACGCAAGGCTCAACGAAGCCCGCGTTTAACAAATAGACACAGACTTAAGCTAATGAAGCGAAGAAATGGAGGTTGTCAAACTCACATCTTGCCTACCAGTACAAGAGCCACGTCTGAATATCAAATACGGGCGTGAGCCTCACGTTGGCAGTTCAATTCAGAAGAGACTTAAGAGTTAAGATAACTCTTCAAGTCTTTTAATGGTGAAAACTAATTCAAATAATTTTTTTACTTGAAATGGGGGCCTCCTGCATGGAAGAACCGCCCATTTGAGCCTCTGAAGCGACAACGCTGAGAACAACACCACAGGTTTGGTCTTTGGTGTCATTTCTCAATCGTGTATTTTGTGTAGAAGATGAAAGAAAGAAGAAAAAGCTCGGAGCTTTTCTTATGTTCTGAAAATTCTCGACGCAGGGCTCAGTGGAGAAGAAAAGAGTCTAATGATGACTCTTGAAAGACTGCTATCTTTTTATAGACACAGTAAATCCACTGAAATATGCGACTCATATCTCAAGACCAATCATCGCCCGATGCGTGGCAACGTGCCTCAAACACGAACCTCGTGTGATTAAGAGAACGACGTCTCTTCAAGCTCCACCCAACGCGTGGCATCGCGCCTTGAACATGAACCTCGTATGATTAAGAGAACGGCGTCTCTTCAAGCTCCGCCTGACACATGACAATGCACCTAGAATATGAGTCTCGCGTTTAATAGAGCCGCGTCTCTCCAGCAAAAATAGTTTCGCGTCTCCACCTAGAAATCTGCGTTACTTCAACAAGGTGAGACCTGTGTTCCCACTTCAAAGACCGCGTCTTGTCAGTACTCTCTGGCTTGCGTCTTGGGAAAACAAGAGAGTTGTGCCTCTATTCCCAGTGAGAGATGCGTCTTTACTTTGAAGCTACCCTACATTTGATAGCACTCCAAGCTGCGTTTTTACATCAAGTAAAAAGTGCGTAGTCACTCTAAGAGAAACTCGTGCCTTGACAAAATAGCAGAGCCGCGTTTCATGGATGAAGAGAAGTCCGGATCTTCACCTTGAAGTCTGTGCCACTTCAACAAAGTGAAAGCTGCGTCTCCACTTTGATAAACTGAAAGTCACGTTTCTACTTCACACGAGGTCTGCGTCTCCAAGGCAATATGACCTTTGCGTCTACAAGACCTGCATTTAGTCTTCTGCTTCTACAATTAGTTCAACAGTATATTGGCAAAAGCAGATGACTATTCTCTTGCTTCAACAGTATACCAACAACCAGCTCAGAGATCCGAGGAGGTCTGGAGTGTGTACCCAGCACTCACGACTATCATTTCTGGTGGCTTCAAAGAGTTTAACTGTACATTCACGAAGACCAAGATCCAGACGAGATCGAGCTCAAGTTATCTCAGTAGATTGCCAGTCCAATCTTAAGAACTTGCTGTCAGAAGAAAGATCCAAATTATTTCAAAACCCGTCACAATCAACTGCAGAGTTTTGAAAACTTTGGAGGGGGTTCTGTAGACTGTCTAAAAAAATCATTAAAGACAAGTCATCAGAGAGCAGAGTTTATACTTTTGACGCGAAGCTAATCAGAGCCACTCGTGAAATGTCAAAACGCGGGGCTCGAAGCCTGCGTCCAAGCTTCACTGCAATGTCAAGACACAGAGCTCAAAGCCCGCGTCTCAATGTCACCGCAGTGTCAAAACGCGAGGCTTAAAACCCGCGTCTCAGCTTCACTACAAAGCTAAGACGCAAAACATTTTCAACGAGCTTTAAGCCTTGCGTTTTAACACTGCGATGACGTTGAGACGCGGGCTTTGAGCTCTCTGTTTTGGCATTGCAGTGAAGCTGGGGATGCGGGCATTGAGCCCCACGTTTAGACATTGCAGAGTGGTTCTGATTAGCCTCACGTCTAAAGTATAACTCTGCTCTCTGATGACTTGTCCTCAATGAATTTTTTAGACAGTTTACAATAGTAAAGAAAGAAAATAACCTGAGAAGGGAATCTCACGGCCAGTTGAGGGGAAAAACTCACGCAAGGCTCGCTGGTGGGGTCAATGGAGAAGGCAGAGGCCACGGGAGGAGAGAAGGAGTCTCGCCCGAGACGATCAGAGGAAATCGGCTGCCAGATGTGATGATCGCGCTCTGACAAAGATAACATACCAGAAAAGAGGAGAGGAGAGCTCGAGTGTGCTTTCTCGTGGGGTGCAGGCTGGGTGATACTCAGCCTGTTCTAATGCGCGCAGGAGGGGGTGATTTCCCATGGCGCTGTGGGTGGCCTATGCGTGCACGGGGGCTGCCAGTTGGGGAGGGTTGATGCGGGTGGATCTGAGGAAGGAGCAGGCCAAAAGGCTACATTATGGGGTTGGCGTGGGCAAGGGGAGATGCTCACGCTGGCCATGTGTCGAGGTGGGGCGTCGGGGATCCAAGGGAGGGCTTGCTGGAGTTCATGAAGGTGGAGGGATGGTGATCCATGAGTTGGCTAGCTTGCGGCGAATGGCGAGTACATAGGGAGAAATGGAGCACTGCCATGAGCGGAGTTAGGGAGAAGGTGAGCAGAGGTCACAAAGACTCACAGAGGTCGCCGGTGGTTGGTTGGGTTATTGGAGATGGCCTCGAGAATGTGGCATGGCTGCTCAGGGTGCTATGGTGAAGGAGTGGGGCACGACCAAGGTCTGCAGGCATTGGTGGCGGGCGCTGTGTCCAGGAAGCTCGGATGGGATGTTGGAGGGGATGATTGATCTTGGTAGGAGATCTTTCGCGGCTGTGTAGGGGACGAAGAGAAGATTAGGGTATAGATAATTAGGGTTTGGGATTTGAGAGGGTTTATATAGGGAGAGAAAGATATTAGGTTGTGGGTAGTGGGTTTGGATCTAATAGGTATTAGGGTAAAGGGTTAGTGGGTATAGGGTAATAGGATCATGGACTAAAAGGGTTTACGTTGAGATAAATGGGGATGGGCTATAGGGAAATAAAATAGAAAAAACACTAATACTATTAATAATAATGATAATAATATTATTTAAGTAATAATAAAAAAATAGTATTAACAACAATAATAGTAATAATAATAACAATAAGATATAATAAACACCAATAATAATATTAACCATAACATAATAATACCAACAAGAATAGCATTAACAAAGGTAATTAGCCATAACCATAATATTAATAACAGCAACAATATATTAATAATAATAATTATAATTAACAATGACAAAACTAATGATAATTAGCAATAATAATAACAATAATAATACTAATAATAATAACAATAAATAATAATAATCATAGTAGTAGGAAAAATACTAATTAGAAATTAAAATACTAATAAGTAATAATGGTAAATTTGTAAAGCCAAATTGCCATTTAATAGTCCAAAATAATTTGCGTATTTAATAATTACAATAAGTCATAAATCAACCTAATAATTTAATAGTAAAAAAATTAATAAATACTTAGAGAAAGATAAATATAGTAGTTTAAACTAGGAATATTACAAGAAGTGAAGCTTGATTCCCAATTAAGGGTTATATAACTTATCTAAATTTTTCTAAATTAAGAGTTGAGGTGCACAATTGCCTTCTTCCTTGACTGAGAAAAATTGGCAAGTATGAATGATACAAGCAACATATAACAAGTAGAGTGAAGTGCAATGAAGAAATAACACAAGTATAAGCAACATAGAAAATGTAGAGTGGGAGAAATGGTCGCAAACACAAGAAATTTATTTTGAAATTTGAGCAACTTGCTCTACGTCTCCGCCTTCACTGTGTAAAGAATTTTCACCATCCACTAAGGATCACCACAAAGGAACTACAATGGTTTACATAAGATCCGAAGCACACAACTCCAATCTCCATTCCTTTACACAAGAAGTAGCACAAAACCAATGAAGTTTACAAGCTTTTGGTGACTACAAAGATCACAAACCCTCTCTTTAAAACTTCCTAGAGTATAGAATGGGAAATAAAACTCAAGAAGTTTGTGTGAGAGAAAATTTAGTTTAAAATAATGACTTTGAGAGATTAAAACATGCAGAAATTATTTGAAATTGTGAGCTCTTGAAACTTGAAAACTAGAAATTTCTCTTTGAGTAAAACTTGATTTTCCTGAATAAACATGTAAAACTTATAGACAATAAGTAAAAGTCATTAGAGGAGTAAATCAGGGTATTAGGTGGGTGGTTAGGCCCACAAACTGAAAAAATACACGTTGGAGAAAAGTCAAAAATCCATCAGATTTGAAAACTTGCCGTTACTGTAGCAGATATAGGCAGTTGGTCGATCGGCCGGCTAGTTCAAAACTAGCCATTGAAAGTCGGTCGACCACTCGGTCAATCAACTCTTCCAACAGTAACTGAGGATCTAAAAAATTTGTTAGTTGGTTGACCGGACCTCCAACAGAAACTTGGGGTTTTGAAAACTTGTAAGTCAGTCAACCGCCTGGTCGACCGAAGTCAAAACCAAGGAGCTGAAAGATTTTGCAGTCGATCAGTCAGTCGATTGAAAAACGTGCACAAATAGTCGACCGCCCGATTAATCAGCAGCTATGCATATCCTTTCAGCAGCTATGCATATCCTTTGCATTTAGGGCGGTCGAAAATCATTTTAAAGATAGTATTTTAAATAGAACATTTTTTTAAATAATTTGCATATGTATAAAATTAATTTTGGCAACATTTTGGCTATAAGATAAATGTATATAATTGGTTATAAAAATTTAGAAAAATATAGAGCATGTATCAATAACCATTTTGTTAAACATGTTTAAAACATCAAAAAAAAAAAAAACTATATATTGAAATCTTGTATGTGTGTGTATTCTTCAGTATCAGTTCAACATCCTACATTTAAACATTCTAGTTTCTTACATAGGCTCTTCAGGACTTCAAGTCCCCTTCAAGTGGGCCTAAAAATCCATTCGATGATCGTCCGAGCTTGAATCTCATCCTTGAGTAAACTTGAGTATTTTAACACCTTCCTTTTCAGGAAGAATGAAACTAAATCTTCTTGAACCCAAAAAAATTTAAACACACTTAAACTTGATTAGTACCTTATAACTACATAAGTTTTGTAATCATCAAAACAAAAAATCGGTGATTAAAACCTTGGGCTAACATTTCCCATACCTTGACTTTATGATACGTTGGATAGATTTGAAGGTTCATACATGTTTTCATAGATTGACCTTAGGAGTGGTTATAATCAAATCCGTATTAGGCCGAGAGATGAAATAAAGATAACTTTCAAGACTCCGGAGGGATTATTCGAGTGGATGGTCATGCCATTTGAACTATCCAATGCACCTAGTACTTTCATGAGATCGATGAATCAGGTGTTGAAACCATTCCTAAAAAAGTATGTGATTGTTTACTTTGATGACATCCTTATCCACAGTTCGAGTGAGACTAAGCATATAAAACATCTATAGGAAGTGTTGACGATTCTACAAGCCAATGAGTTATACATCAATTTGAAGAAGTGAAGCTTTATGACTACGAGTTTGATATTCTTGGAATTCATAGTTAGTTCTCAAGGGATCCATGTGGACGAAGAGAAAATATGATCAATAGAAGATTGGCCCATACCCAAAAGTGCCACAGAACTGAGGAGTTTTCATGGTTTAGCTACTTTCTATGGTGTTTCATCTGGAATTTTAGTAGTGTGGTAGCACCTATTACTGATTGCTTGAAGAAGAAATGTTCTTTCCTTTGAACGACAACGACAGATGAGGTATCACACTAATCAAGGATTAGCTGACCTATGAACCCATACTAGCTTTTTCAGATTTCGAGTGTGATGCTTGTGGAGTCAGTATTGGGGCAGTTCTTTCACAACAAAAGAGACTTATTGCTTTCCTAAGTGAAAAGTTGAATGAGTCAAGGCAGAAATGATCTACTTATGAACAAAAGTTGTATACAGTCTATTGTTCTTTGAAGATATAGGAGAGTACCTTATAGCTAATGACTTTGTGTTATATTCAGATCATCAATCTTTCCAATACTTCAAGAATCAGAAGCACATCAAAAAAATGCATGCATGATAGGCATCTTATTTTGAACAATTCCACGACACAAGTCTGGAGCCGACAACAAAGTTCCTGATGCATTGAGTAGAAGGATACAATTATTGATTACTTTGCAAAGTACGATCATTGGGTTTGACTTCTTGAAGGAGTTATATGAGAAAGATGAAGACTTTGAAGAAATTTGGGATTAGTGTTCGAGAAGGCAACCCGCGAAAGTAACATATTATAGATGATTTTCTTTTCAAAGAAAATCAGCTTTGTGTTCCAAGGACTTCCTTGCGGGAGAAGTTCATTAGAGAATTACATGGAGGCAGGCTTGGAGGGCATTTTGGAAGAGACAAGACATTGGGATAGTGTTGAAGAAAGATATCACTGACCGCAATTAGGAAAGGACATGGCTACAATTGTGAAGAGTTATCCGGTTTGCCAAGTTTATGAAGGACAAGCACACAAATACGGGTTTGTATACACCTTTACCCATTCCTAAAGATATTTGGTTCGATATGAGTATGGATTTCGTGTTCATACTTCCTCGCACACAAAAAGGAGTGGATCATTTTTCATTGTGTTAAATTAATTCTCCAAGATGACACACTTTATTTCTTATCGCAAGACTTCTGACGCACCACATGTGGGCAAATTGTTCTTTTAAGAAATTGTGAGATTGCATGGTATGCCAAGTTTCATAGTTTCAGATCAAGATAGTAAGTTCTTGGTTATTTTTTGAACAAACTTGTGGCGGAAATTTGATACATCACTGAAGTATAGTAGCACGATACATTCTCAAACTGATGGACAAACAGAAGTTGCCAACCACACTTTAGGCAATTTACTGTGAAGCATTTGTGAAGACAAACCAAGAGCATGGGATCAAGCTTTCTCCCAAGCAAAGTTTGCACATGGTTCATAGTTCAACGGGTATGTCACCTTTTGCAATTATTTATAGGAGGGTACCTCATCATCTCCTTAATTTAACTAAATTACCAATTAGGGAGAAGTTTAGTAATGCTGCTAGTACCATGGCCGAACAAGTTCTAAATATACAAGAACAAGTTCGATTGAAGTTGAAAAAAAATCTAATGCAAGATATAAAGCAGCAGCCAATAAGAAGCGGCGAAGAAACTCTTTTAGAAAGGAGATATGTTGCTGATATACTTGAGGAGAGAGAGAATTTTAACTGGTGCATACAACAAGTTAACGCCAAAGAAGTATGGACCGTTCAAGATTGTAAAGAAGATCAGTGATAATGCTTATGTTGTGGATCTTCCAAGTGATATGACGATGTCCAAGACATTCAATGTGACAGACCTTTATGACTATCACCCTACCAAGCATCTATATCTAGACTATAACTTTAGGACTAGTTCTTTTGCAGATGAGGGACTGATGTAGGAGAACAAAGAAGAAACAAGTTAGGCAGACCGTGTCATCAACAGCCAGAACTTGGCCTGTCGACAAGCACGGCTCAGTCTATCGATCAGGCTTTATTTCTATCGACAGACAACATGTATAGTCATTTCTCGAGAGTTGAGGCTATACAGTCTATTGACAGGGTCCTATGACTTTCGACAACCCTATGCGTGTCAATCGCATCCAACTCAGAACAAGAGTTGGTTTTTAAGCCTGATTTAAATTTTGATTGGTTTTATTTTTCTTTTATGTATTTAGATTTTCTAGTTAGAGTAGTATTCTTTTTTTATTTGCCTATATAAACTTATTGTATCTTTATTTTTAGTATTCAACTTTGATTATTAATTAAATTCAGTTTTTCGTTTTCAATTGCTCCTGGATTCAAGTTGCTTACTCTTTGCCCATGGATTCGATCCTTTAGGGTTCATTGACACTAGAATGAGACCTAGCCAGCGTGGTTCACTATCTCATCTGCGTCAAGTTTAGACCATCAAACTTGGGTGGGGATTTGATGCTAGAGAAATCATTTGAAGTAATGTGTATGTGAGCAAATAAAGTGATAGACAAATAAGAATCGTTAACTTTAGGTTGTTAAACCCAAATCAAGCACACTAAATTTTGATGCCAATTGAAATCATTTAGAGGGGTTGAATAGATGATGGCTAATAAAAAAATAGAATTAAAAACTTAAACTATCACAAATAGCAATAAGTAAATAATAAAAAAGTGAAGCTGAATTTTCGTGAAGGGCTCTAGAACATCTCCTTTATATTCCTCTCTTAAAAGACTTGAGGTGCTAAAAATAGCTTTCTTGGTTTAATCATAATCAACTATATAGTGTAAGAGCAACATCAACAATGTCAATGAGCAAACCAATATAGCACAAGTGTGATATCAATGCAATTAATCATATAAGTAAAATATGACAAGAGCAATATATGAGCATGAACAAGTAAGAGGAGATAGTGTTGAGAGAAATTTGACAAACTCAAACACAAGCGATATGTTCTCGATGTTCGGTCCCCTTGACCTACATTCCCTCCTCCACTCTCCCAGAGGATTCTAACTTTTCACCATATCACTTGAACAAAATACAATCCCACACTGGATCCCCAAGACCCTGAAGCCACAACTTCTGACTTTATCCTCTTTTCCTAGAGGATCAACTCACAAAGAAATACAAGAAGTGATCTACCACAAAATCATATATTCTCAATACAAAATCCTATTATCTAATGTAGTGATAGAAGCTCATAGATTTATGAATGAGAAAACTTGAAGAATGTTGAAGTGGTAGCATAATATAAACTTGAAAATTTTGAAAACTCTCTTAAAAAACTCTTGCAATGTAATTGATTTTCTTGATATTACTTGACTAAATGGCTATCTCCAGTAGTATTATTTATAGGAAAACCAAATATAGTCATTTCATACCAAAAAATTGCTGTTAGAAACAAGTTGAGAGAGATTTGAACCTGAACATAGCCATTAAAGACAAAAAGAGAATTGTCTGATGCTTTGGCCGTCGACTCGGTGGTAGATCCGCTTCAGGCTAAATTATAGCGATTGTCGTCGGTCGACCGGGCGGTCAAGCGGCCAGAGCTCAGAGTTCTTTGGACTCTTCTTGTTGGTCGACCCAATGGTCGACCGGCTAGAATCAGCAAATTGAGCCATAAGTAGCCGGTTGACCCCACGGCCGACCGGGCTAAGAGTTATCACTCTGTGAACATCTGTGCATACTTGGTTGACTGGGCGGTTAACCGACAGAGCGTTTACTTTGCGATTGGTCGGTCGTGCGGTCGACCAGCTTCAGCCCAAAAACAAAGTACTTTTATTTTTAAAAAAATTTTCAATTCTTTTTAATAAACTCATAAAACCAAATGCAAAATATTATATTTCTTGTATTTATAAAATATATAAATAAGTTATTTCATAGAGAAATATTTTGTTTGTAAATTCATACTAATTTTTAAAAAGTTTTGAAAGTTTGATCAAAATAAGAAAATTATTTTTTGTATTTGTGTGTGTGTGTGTGTGTGTCTGAGCATTCTAATCAATTAACTGGATTTTAGCAAATTAACATCTTACATAGTATATGCACAAGCCGAGATTATAAGTCTACTTCTTGTGGTGCTTCTCCGCATCCAAAAACTTGACTTCAATTCTTGACTTGAATCTTCAACTCATTCTTGAGTACTTGCTCTATCTTGTAAGCTTCAATTTCTCCACCTTGAGAGTTGATTGAAGTTAAACTTGGACTCCTGAGAAACCTGTACAACTTATAATCACTAGACAAACATGTTAGTATTTAACTACATAAACTTTGGAATTATTAAAACAAATAGAGTGATTGTGCCATTGGGTCAAAAGAGTGACCGAATTAGCAGAAGTCTTAAAAGTTGTAGTTCTCTGAATTCTCTTTCTGTAAACACTTGGATGACCTCCTTTGAAGTTATGTAGAAAAATTATGATCAAAATATTACAGCATGTTCAGAAAATGACAACCTTCATTGTTGAACTTTTTGTACAAAAACCAGCTGTTTCACTCGCTTCTTCGCCTCCTCGAAAGCTGCCTACTCATCCATCAAAAACATATCCCAGTAGCATTTTTATAAAAAAAATAGATAAATAGGGACATCAAAATGATATAAAATCATGGCAATCAGGGATTTTTATTGTAGGAGTTGAGGATCTGAGTCGATCTTGCATGATCATTGTTGTAGGAGTTGCGGCTCCAAGTAGATCTTGCGGGATCTTTATTGTAGGGGCTGAGATTCCAAGTCGATCTTGCGTGATTGTTGTTATAGGAGTTATGGCTCCAAGTAGATCTTGCAGGATTTTTGTTGCAAGAGTTAAGACTCCAAGTTGATTTTGCGGTGTAATATTCTCCTTTCATAATACCCGAATTGATAATTAAAATGGTAAATAATGAATTTAAAAAATATTACTTAAATTGTTAAAGTCATGGCTCAAACTCAAGTCCATCTATATCAAAAATCTAATACTCAAACCATGGTGCCACTTTGGCGTGTGATTATGAGGTTGAGCCAATTTATTTAAATTAAATTTAAAGTAAATTTCAAATTTTAATTCTCAATTAAAAGATCTTATAAGATCCTAATTTATCTTATAAACAACCTAATCTATTAGTTGTAATCTATAAACTAAAAATCAGAATATGAATTCTAATCTAATAAATTAAATCTTATCTCATTGTTCATCATCCCTAAAGGAAAAAGGAAAAAAAGAAAAGAAAACTTAAAACCCCTTTTACATAAATCTCTCCTTCCTCTCCCCTCTTAATTATCTTCTCAAACCCAATCTAAGCAAAGCTTAGGTATGTTGGACATGAGGAGGAACAACTCAGACTGAAGGGAAGCGATTCAGGTAAGTGTATTTTAATTTAATGATTTTTTTCGTTTGGGCATTTTACGGAACACCTTAAGTATGTTATATTGTTTCACACATTACGTTACCAAAACTCCACTCTAAAAACTAAATAAAAATATATAGCGATACCCAAGAAGTGCCTCCTAATTATCATTATTTTTATTTGATTTTTACATTTTTATCATCAAAAAAGAAAATTTAAATTCAATAAAAATTTGAAAAGATTACCGTAGCAGCACTGTAGCAGACCTGAACCCAACACTATAGCAGACCCAGACTCAGACCTGACACTGTAGCAGACCAAGACTCAGACCTGACACTGTTGCAGACCACACCCGACATTGTGATAGTCCATACCATTATTGTAGCAAACAGACCCATTAAAATTTTAATTTATTTTAGGCTTATATAAATTCAGAAAAAATAGAAATAACCCATAAAATTTCAGAAAAATTGTGTAAAATCACAAATTAATTCTTGAACACTGTAAAAATTATTTTTAAAGCCATGTTACTTCAAAAACATAAAATAAAATATTCTTTATAATAATTATCTAAACCTAATTAAATTAATTATAGATTTTCAAACCAATCTGTATAACTCAATATCCGGTCCAGTGGAACCCAAGTGAGTTTTTTTTATCTTTTAAGTAAATTATGATCTATTTTTATAAAATTGAGTATAATTGTCAATTATTTAATTAATGTAGCCCTTCGAATGCAATGAAAATCGCAAATTCTCATGACGTAGTTTATGTAAATGACTATATGGTTTTGCTCTGAAATTATTCATTGTGATTACATAAAATCAGTATGAATAGATTTTAAATAAATAATTATTAATTTTTAAAAACTTGATTTGTAAGTTATTACTCCTAAGAAAATACTTAAAAATAATTATAATCAATGAAGATTTTCAGAAACGTTAGATTATAAATTATGAATATTTATGCATTTTATTAATTATTTTAATCTTGATATAGTATACCGATTTGTGAAGCCCATTTATACTCCATATGTTTATTTTACATGTTTCATATAAGTAATTCCAAATTCAGAAATAATTATAATTTTTTGAATTATCAAAATAGACACTCCTTAGAAATAATTAAGAATAAAAGTAAACAATGAAGATTTTTTTGAAAAATTATATTTTAACTCAGAATATTATAGTGAATACTTTTCTTTATTAAATTTATTTAAACAAATTATTTTCATTGTGTTTAATAAATCATCTTAAATTTAAAGTTAAAATAAAGACTGTGTTTTTCTAATAAATTATGCAAATGATTAAAACTTAGTATTTATTCTAAATTTTTAAATAATTTATATTTTATTATACATGAACATATATTGAAAAATTACTCATTACATGTTTCATTATCAAGTTACCTAATTAATTTTCCTACCGTCTAGAAAATCATAATTTCTAAATTTAATTTATTATAGAATAATAATAATATTCGTGCTGTTCATGCATATAAATACTACAACTATTTTAAATAAATATTTATTAACTTTTGAAAAATAAATAATTTTCAATCAGTAACTTTCTAGAATTATGATAATTACCAAATTCATAATATTTAAGATTGAGTAGATTAATTGTATTTCCTTTAATTATTCAAACTCTACTTGTATGAAACCAATATGAATATTAATGAAAATAATTATTAATTTTAGAAATTGAATGAGTTTAAATATTGGTACTTGAATATTTGATAATATTTTAAAGTGATGGTAAGTAGTAAAAAGTTCAGAAAAATTGAACGATGGACTTATTATATAGTTGTTGGCCCAAAAGGTTACGCTCTCCATTTATTGAGTTTTGATGATGACAAACCAAATTAGTGCTATTTGGTACTAATGAGTTTGTTTAAGATAAGTTTCAGGTTAGTACCACATTTGAAGGCCATTGCTTAGCTATTGCAACAACTTCTAGGTTTCATGAAGCAAAGAAGGCATATTGCATATCAAGGAAGGAACATAGAAGAAGGGGCTCTAGCAAGGCATAGCATGGCTCAAGACTTGAAGATTGCTCAACAAGATTTGTTTTTAGTTTTATAGGTTTAGAATTCTGTTAAAGAATGATGGATAGGTTTGAAGCTCAATCACACACGTTTTTGCACACATATTGTTTCTAAAATTATTTTCTATAAAATATACAAAAATATTTTGATACAAAATCCTCTGCCTACAAATCAATTTTTATGTTTTATACTTAGTACTATTTAAAGATATTTTTCATAAAAAATCAAAGTCTTTTCAAAATTGTGTTTTAAACTTGACTTTTGACCTGAGCCGGTCGACCGCACCAGTCGACCGTGCCTGTGTCAGTCTTGTCCGGTCGACCGGACAAGTCGACCGAGGTTCTGGCAGATGCACGTATCAGTGTGCATGTTTGCCGGTCGACCGGGCGGTCGACCTGACTGTAGTGGCTTTGCTCTCAGGTTTGTTGGGTCGACCGGGCGGTCGACCGTTTGCCTACAACGGCTCTATTTTTGAATAGGCGGTCGACCGACCGGTCGACCAGACTAGCCGTTGAACAGTAAATGGCTATTTTCTGGGCTGTTTTAAATTTTGTCTTTTTGTGTTTAAAATTGGTTTAAGGGATATATTTCAAACCTAATACTCTCTGATTATTCCTAATTATGTTTTATCCCTTAACCCTAACCCTCTCCTATAAATAGGGGTGTTTGGGGAGAGATTGTTCACAACAATTATTACTAGAAAAATTCAAAAGTTTAAGGCATTCAAAAGAGCTTTATTTTTTGGTTTTTGTGCTGAAATTCTCTCTCATTTTCTGAAGTGTTTTTGAAATACTCTCTGATTTAATTTTCTTTCTTCACTTACAACAAGAGCTTCATTCCTACTCCTTGTTCTCTAAGGACCTTTTGTAAGGGAAGAGACTTTTGAAAGAGAGAGTTTGTGGTCTTTTGACTACTCAGAAATTGCTTGTAATTGAGATTGTGGAGTTGGGTACTCCGGTGTAATTGTGATTTCTTTGTGATAGTGGAAGTAGCTAGAATCCTTCTGGGGAAGGCGGGGAGTAGAGCTGGGTGCTCGAACCTCGATAACATATCCTTGTGTTTGCGTTTGGTTTACATTCTTGCTCTCCTTACTTTACTTTACTTGCACTTATTACTTGCTTATCATCATCATTGCTATATTTACTTGCTTTCATTCATCTTGTGAATCTTGTTGGGTGATTGTTACTTCTTAATTTTAATTTGTCCATTGATTAGCATTATCACCTATTCACCCCCACTCTAGGTGATTTTCAATTGGTATCAGAGCTTGGACTCTAGGTTTTGGCTTAACATCCATAGAGAGATCCTTAAAATTTGCTAATCAATATTTTCATTCATACATTCATACACTAGTAAACATGGCCGATAACATTAAAACCCCTCCTAAATTTGATGGACTTAATTTCCCTATTTGGAAGGTTAGGATGACCATATTTTTGCAATCTTTGGGTAGCTTAGTGGCCAAGTCCTTGACCAAACTCTATGTAGCACCCGATGGTGATGAGAGCACTTGGACCGACTTTAACTTTAGAGAATATGAGGCTAACTCCAAGGCCCAAAACTCCCTATTAACCGCCTTGAATGAGGATGACCTTACACGGGTAATTCATTGCCAATCCGCCTATGAGATTTGGCAACATTTATTGGCCACACACGAAGGGACTTCACAAGTCAAGAGAGCTAAGATAGATCTCTTGAGGTTCCAATATGAGTCATTTAAAATTATTGATGATGAGTCTTTTGATAGTATGATTACAAGATTTACTAAAATCACTAATGGCCTTTCTTCCTTAGGTGATGACATCTCCAACGATCAAAAGGTACGGAAAGTGATTCGGGCTCTTCCGTCTTCATGGGAGATAAAGGCCACCACCTTAAAAGAATTGAACGACAAGGACGAGATGGACCTCATTAGTCTCATTGGGAACCTAAAGACCCATGAGATGGAGAAGAAGGCAAGAGAAGAGGCCACTATTTCAAAGAAGAAATTCATAGCCTTCAAGACTTCATCCACCAATGATGACGATGAAGAAGACGAAGAAGAAGATGAGGAGCTAACTCTACTTGTGCGGAACGTCAAGAGGTTGTACCAAAAAAACAAGCTCAACTTCCGGAGAAAATTTGAAGGCAAAGAGGAGAGAAGGATCATTTGCTACAATTGCCGTAAACCCGGACATATCATGGCGGATTGCCCGGAGTTCAAGAAGAAGATGACTTCCTCCTTCAAGCCAAAGAAGCCGGAGGAAAAGAAAGCATACAAGGCAACGTGGGATTCGGAAAGCGAGTCCGAAGAAGAGGTGGATACGGCGAACATGTGTTTCATGGCAAACACTCCTAAGGTAACCCCTCAATCTCATGATGATGAAGATGATGAACTAAGTAAGGAAGTTCTTGTACATGCCTTTGTTGAACTTTCTGAAACTTATGACAATAAAAAGATTGAATGTTTTAAATTACAAAAAGAAGTTGCTTTTCTTAAAAATCAACTTGCTATGGTTTCTAAAGAAAAAGATGATATTTCTTCTAATCTTATTTCTATTCAAAATGAGTTTAATGCCTACAAGGTTTCTTGTAAGGGAAAATCTCCTATTGTTGATGAAAAAGAAATTTCCTCTTTAAAAACTAAAATGGTTGATTTTGAAAAAGTTTTGAAAGATTGTGCTTTTAACACTAAGAAACTTGAAGAAAAGTTTTCCAAAAAGCACACCTCTCGTGCTAAAATTTCACATGCTCACACTACACATGCTAAATCTTTTCATGCTCACAACTCTCATGCTCACAAATCACACACTCATTATGCTTTCAAATATGGTAGAGTATATAGATGCACATATTGTGGTAAGAATGGACATTTAGCTAAATTTTGCTATGACCAAGTTAATAGATCAAATAATCTTGTTTGGGTTAATGAAACTAACCCCCTAGGACCCAAGAAAATGTGGGTACCAATATCAAGTCCTAAATTATTTGATGTAGGTACACACCAAGGCTCCAAGACGTAGGGAGCGGTGGTACCTTGATAGTGGTTGTTCAAGACATATGACGTGGGATATCAACAACTTTACAACCCTATCAAGGTACTTGGAAGGTGGCTCCGTCACCTTCGGGGATGACTCCAAAGGAACTATCATCGGTATAGGTAACATTCAAATTGGTGCATCTCTTATTATAGAGAATGTTGTTTTAGTAGATGGTTTAAAACATAATTTGCTTAGAATTAGTCAACTTTGTGACCGTGGACTTAAAGTTGTTTTTGATGATTCTTCTTGCAAGATTTTTGATGTTAAATCCGATGTTTATATTCTTACCGGTTCTCGTGACAATAATGTTTATATCATTGACATGCTTAATTTAGATTGTTCTACTAAATGCTTGAATGCTTTTGATGAAAATTCTTGGCTTTGGCATAGAAGATTAGGACATGCATCTTTTGACCATCTTGCTAGAATTAATTCTAAGAATTTAGTAAGGGGTATACCTTGCTTGAAGTTTGAGAAAGACCGCATTTGTGGTGCGTGCCAACTTGGGAAACAAACCAAGTCTTCCTTCAAACCAATTAAGGATATCATGACTACTAGGCCCTTAGAACTAATTCATATGGATCTTTTTGGACCAACACAAACTAAAAGTTTAAATGGTAGTAGATTTACATTTGTTTTAGTTGATGATTTTTCCCGTTTCACTTGGGTTTTCTTCTTGCAAAATAAAGATCAAACATTTTCTCACTTCAAAATTTTCGAAAAAGGGTTGAAAAAGAAAAAGGTTTTTCGATTTTGAGAATAAGGAGTGATAGAGGTGGTGAGTTTGTTAACCAACTCTTCATGACTTATTGTGATGAAAAGGGAATCAAGCATGAAATGTCTTGTCCTAGGACTCCACAACAAAATGGAGTTGTAGAAAGGAAAAATAGAACACTTCAAGAGATGGTTAGGACAATGATAAGTGAATATGACCTCCCTCAATATTTATGGGCCGAGGCCGTAAACACCGCATGCTATATTTCAAATCGTATTTATGTGTGTAAGAATTCTTCCAAAATATCTTTTGAAATGTATCATTCTAGAAAACCTAATGTTGCATATTTTAAAGTTTTTGGATGCAAGTGTTTTGTTTTAAATACTAAGGAGAATTTGGGTAAATTTGATGCTAAGGCTTATGAAGCTATCTTTGTTGGATATTCTTCTACTAGCAAAGCATATAGAGTATTTAATAGATCTTCACTTACTATTGAAGAAACCATGCATGTTAAGTTTGAAGAATCTAATGTGATTGTTGAGAATGTTGTAGAGATTGAACCATTAGGTGAAGACATGGAGAGACTATCCTTGAAGGACTCACCCGCTCTAGAAGAAAAGCAAGAATCAATTGATGATGTTCAAGAGGATAAAGAGGAAAGCTCTCAACCGCTTCCTAAAGCTTGGAGATACGCTACAAATCATCCTAAGGAGCTCATCTTGGGTGATGCATCTAAAGGAGTCACAACGCGCTCCAAACTCCATGACCTATGTGGTAACTTTGCTTTCATTTCTCATTTTGAACCCAAAGGCATTCTCGAAGCCGAGACGGACCCATATTGGTTGCTTGCCATGCAAGAGGAACTCAATCAATTTGAGCGCAACCAAGTTTGGCACCTTGTTCTTAAGCCCCACGATAGACCAATAATTGGTACTAAGTGGATCTTTAGAAACAAGATAGATGAGTCCGGAAATGTCATTAGGAATAAAGCTAGGTTAGTGGCCCAAGGTTACACTCAAGTTGAGGAAATTGACTTTGAGGAGACCTTTGCACCCGTAGCACGGCTTGAAGCCATACGGATGACACTAGTTTTTGCATCTTTCAAAAATTTTAAACTTTTTCAAATGGATGTGAAAAGTGCATTTTTGAATGGTTTTATTTATGAAGAAGTTTATGTTTCTCAACCTCCCCGTTTTGTTGATCATGTTCATCCCGATTTTGTTTTTAAACTTGATAAAGCTTTATATGGATTGAAACAAGCTCCTAGAGCTTGGTATGAAAGGCTTTCTAGTTTTCTAATTTCAAATAATTTTGTTAAAGGCAAAGTAGACACAACTCTATTTACTAAGCATGTTGATAATGATATATTAATTGTGCAAATTTATGTAGATGATATAATTTTTGGTTCTACTAATGAGCTTTTATGCAAGGATTTTGAAAAGGTTATGCAACTTGAATTTGAAATGTCTTCAATGGGTGAGCTCAATTTCTTCCTTAGACTCCAAATCAAGCAATTGCAAAACGGGACGTTCATAAGTCAAGCCAAGTACGCAAAGGAACTCGTAACGAAGTTTGGACTTGAAGGCTCAAAGACTTGCAACACTCCCATGGCAACTACAACCAAGCTTGATAAAGATGACCAAGGTAAAAATGTTGATATTAAATTATATAGAAGTATGATAGGAAGTCTTTTATATTTAACGGCAAGTAGGCCGGATATCATGTTTAGTGTGTGTGTCTTTGTGCTAGATTTCAATCGTGTCCTAAAGAGTCCCATCTTATTGCGGTAAAACGCATTATTCGTTATATTAAGGGCACTATTGGGATGGGTCTATGGTATCCGAAAACCGGAGATTTCTCAATGACGAGCTATTCGGATGCCGACTATGCGGGTTGTAGAGTAGATAGAAGAGTACTAGTGGGACATGTCAATTTCTTGGTAATTGTCTTGTTTCATGGTCCTCTAGGAAACAAAATTCTGTTGCACTCTCAACCGCCGAGGCGGAGTATGTTGCCGCGGGAGCTTGTTGTGCACAAGTTCTTTGGATGAAACATACTCTCCTTAATTTTGATTTGCATTTTGATCATATAAAAATATTTTGTGATAATACTAGTACTATACACATGACTAAGAATGCAAATCAACATAGTAAGACCAAGCACATTGAGATTAGATATCACTTTCTTAGAGATCATTTTGAGAAAGGAGATTTAGATATTGATTATGTTTCTACGGATTTGCAACTAGCCAATATTTTCACTAAACCTCTTGATTTTGCTAGATTTTCGTTTATTTGTGGAGAACTTAATGTTTGTATTATTGATTAAACATGTGATTCCTAACCCTTTTTGATGTATGACAAAAGGGGGAGAATAAGTTAGTGCATGATAAAAATAAATTTATATGGTCTTGGTTCCATATGAGTTTATATGAGTTTATATATGTTTTTGTTGTCTTGTTTTGTTTTCATGCGTTTTGAGAATTCTTGTGTCATGCGTTTTGAGAATTCTTGTGTTTTGTTAGTATCAAGAAAATAACATGTGATTTTCATTATTGCATCAATTGGTTTAAATTGGTATCAAGAGCATATATGTTTATTTTTATGTTTTCAATGAATTCTTGTGTTTTGAGTTTAAATGTTTTCTTTATATAGCATAATTTGAAGGGGAGTTTTCTCCTCCCCTATATTTTTATCTTGTAGCCTATTTGTTTTGTCATCATCAAAAAGGGGGAGATTGTTGGCCCAAAAGATTACACTCTCAATTTATTGAGTTTTGATGATGACAAACCAAATTAGTGCTATTTGGTACTAATGAGTTTGTTTAAAATAAGTTTCAAGTTAGTACCACATTTGGAGGCCATTGCTTAGCTATTGCAACAACTTCTAGGTTTCATGAAGCAAAGAAGGCATATTGCATATCAAGGAAGGAACATAGGAGAAGGGGCTCTAGCAAGGCATAGCATGACTCAAGACTTGAAGATTGCTCAACAAGATTTGTTTTTAGTTTTATAGGTTTAGAATTTTGTTAAAGAATGATGGATAGGTTTGAAGCTCAATCACACACGTTTTTGCACACATATTGTTTCTAAAATTATTTTCTATAAAATATACAAAAATATTTTGATACAAAATCCTCTGCCTACAAATCAATTTTTATGTTTTATACTTAGTACTATTAAAAGATATTTTTCATAAAAAATCAAAGTCTTTTCAAAATTGTGTTTTAAACTTGACTTTTGACCTGAGCCGGTCGACCGCACCAATCGACCGTGCCTGTGTCAGTCTTGTCCGGTCGACCGGACAAGTCGACCGAGGTTCTGGCAGATGCACGTATCAGTGTGCATGTTTGCCGGTCGACCGGGCGGTCGACCTGACTGTAGTGGCTTTGCTCTCGGGTTTGTTGGGTCGACCGGGCGGTCGACCGTTTGCCTGCAACGGCTCTATTTTTGAATAGGCGGTCGATCGACCGGTCGACCGGACTAGCCGTTGAACAGTAAACGGCTATTTTCTGGGCTGTTTTAAATTTTGTCTTTTTGTGTTTAAAATTGGTTTAAGGGATATATTTCAAACCTAATACTCTCTGATTAATCCTAATTTTGTTTTATCCCTTAACCCTAGCCCTCTCCTATAAATAGGGGTGTTTGGGGAGAGATTGTTCACAACAATTATTACTAGAAAAATTCAAAAGTTTAAGGCATTCAAAAGAGCTTTGTTTCTTGGTTTTTGTGCTGAAATTCTCTCTCATTTTCTGAAGTATTTTTGAAATACTCTCTGATTTAATTTTCTTTCTTCACTTACAACAAGAGCTTCATTCCTACTCCTTGTTCTCTAAGGACCTTTTGTAAGGGAAGAGACTTTTGAAAGAGAGAGTTTGTGGTCTTTTGACTACTCAGAAATTGCTTGTAATTGAGATTGTGGAGTTGGGTACTCCGGTGTAATTGTGATTTCTTTGTGATAGTGGAAGTAGCTAGAATCCTTCTGGGGAAGGCGGGGAGTAGAGCTGGGTGCTCGAACCTCGATAACATATCCTTGTGTTTACGTTTGGTTTACATTCTTGCTCTCCTTACTTTACTTTACTTGCACTTATTACTTGCTTATCATCATCATTGCTATATTTACTTGCTTTCATTCATCTTGTGAATCTTGTTGGGTGATTGTTACTTCTTAATTTTTAATTTGTCCATTGATTAGCATTATCACCTATTCACCCCCCCTCTAGGTGATTTTCAATAGTGACATCCATTACCAGACTTGACTTATTATACATGGCATCTACCTGATAACCATATTTTTCACGTTTCTAAAATCACTGAAAAATTACACGGTAACAACATTCTCTTTTTATACTTATTACATATCCTATTATACTGATATTCAGATCACACTATTGATGTTGCTACCGTGACTCACCGAGTTATCCTAGTGATCTTGGTAACATGTACATTATATAATCTTGATAATCTAAATAACGATATTAAACAACTTGCATCAGGACTGAGAAATTGATGGAGGAGGCAACATCTGTATTTTGAGTGGACTTAGGATATAGGTTGTGCAGCCGAAAGAGGGGGTTCAACTGTAGAATTCCCGTAGGGTGACTGACACCCCGTCCTATTCTTATTTCTGTTATACATGTTATATTACCTGACTTATTATACATGTTACTTTACTACCTTGCGGTAGGACCTTATTCAGAGGTAGGAGTCTGGGCCATGGTCCGGGGTATATACGGGACCTACTTAAAATACAGACAATGTCTCCAACCGATCAGTCTGAATAACATTTGACCCCGATTGACATGTGTAGTAGTTTAGTATGGGATACGCCTATTACATGTGACAATTGATGTTCGCTGACATAATTAATAACAGACTGACATCATACACCTTAGTTGATGTATGCTTACTTGTTATATACTTAGATTCCTTGATAGATACATGATATATATATGATATGATAGACACTTGACCTGACATATAATTGTGACAACTGATCCACATTACTCTTAAATTATGTACTGCATGTATCTTAACACTGTGATATACTGATTGATGTTATGTTGTGTTATACTATCTTTTAATTTCACTTTCATTCATGATATTTCTCATTCAATACATTTTATATAGAAATATCACACTATGTTCACACCGGATATGCACGTACACCATTCCCTTATTTTTACACACTCATTAGGAGTTCTGACTCACTGGATTTGCCCATCCAAGTATATAGTTATTATATTTTATTGATCAGGTATTTGGGGAGAAGCTTATGTATTGCGAGAAGCTCGGACTTATTCATTTGATCTTTTGATCTTGGATATTGTTCTTACTTTGTTCTTTATTCTTTGTTTCATTTATTCGATCCTCTATAGCGTTTGGACTCTGCTTTATTCTATTTGATTATCCATAGAATAATATTATCATGTGTGAGAATTAAATGTATTATTGTAGTAACTTTATTGCATTTATTGTTATTTTAATAACTAGTTTAGGTAACTTTAGGTTAGTGTATATACGTGAGATATTTTTCTCACGTATATACATTGTCGTCTCTCGTCGCGTCTTCGCTCCAACATATTTTGGGAAGTGGGGCGTGACAGGGTTTCTTGGTATCAGAGTCAGGTTTACTCAAAAGGACCTAGTTTTTACCGGTGACATAAGAAAAGTTATATTTACACTGCTATATATACATATATGATTCACACAATGATACTGCGTCCACTTGGGAATCGACTATCTTTTCTTTGAAAATCCATCCCTTCGATCATTGTCGTTCCTGATTTCAACTCTCCTTCTAGAGTGATTTGGACTTCTTTCTTTATTCTTATATTCTTTTCGATTCATTTTACCCTATTTTGTCTCTTGAAAGTGGCCGTCATAGCCGAACCGACGACGCATGCAATGGAAGCATGGTGGACCAATAATGCACAAATAAGCGATGTGGGAGCGAGAAGATGTCATTCGCGATCGATCATTCTTCTTTTGAGTCTAATCCTATTGTGTCCATTCTTGATCAATGTTTATTCATTATCAACTTTAATCATCTTTTATGATTTTCTTGCCTTATTAGAATTTCGATGACGAAATTTTTATAATGTGAGTAGATTGTAATATTCCCCTTTCATAATACCTGAATTGATAATTAAAATAGTAAATAATGAATTTAAAATTTTTTACATATATTGTTAAAGCCATAGCTCAAACTCGAGTCCATCAATATCAAATTCTAATGCCCAAACTATGATGCCACATTGGCGTGTGATTACGAGGGTGAGCCAATTTATTTGAACTAAATTTAAAGTAAATTTCAATTCTCAACAAAATGATCTTATATGATTCTCATTGATCTTATAAACAACCTAATTTATTAGCTGTAACCTACAAACTGAAAATCAAAATATGAATCCTAATCTAATAAATTAAACTCCATCTCATTATTCATTATCCCTAAGGAAAAAAGAGGAAAAAAAGAAAAGAAAACTCAAAACCCCTTTCACATAAATCTCTCCTTCCTCTCACCTATCTTATTTCTCTTCTCAAACCAATTTAGGCGAAGCTCAGGCATGTTGGACGTGAGGAGGAACAACTCAGGCTGAAGGGAAGCGATTCAGGTGAGTGCATTTTAATTTATATGATTTTTTTTCATTCTGGTATTTTAGTGAACATCTTAAGTATGTTATATTGTTTCACATATTTCATTACCAAAACTTCACTCTAAAAACCAAATAAAAATATGTAGGGATACCCAAAAAGTGCCTCCTAATTATCAATATTTTTATTTAATTTTTATAATTGTTTATCATAAAAAAATGAAATTCAATCGAAATTAGAAAAGGTTACTATAGCAACACTATAGCAGACCCGGACCCGAAACTATAGCAGACCAGACCCAACACTGTAGCAGACCCAGACTTGACACTGTAGTAGATCAGACCCGACACTGTAGTAGTCCAAACCCGTTATTGTAGCAAATAGACCCATTAAGGATTTTAATTGATTTTAGGCTTATAATAAATTCAGAAAAAATAGAAATAAACCCAGAAAATTAGAAAAATTATGTAAAATCACAAATTAATTCTGGAACAATGTAAATTATTTTTCAAGTTATATTACTTCAGATAACTTAATATAAAATATTCTTTATAATAATTATCTAAACCAAATTAAAATAATTATAAAATTTTGAACTTGACTATATAACTCAATATCTCGTTCAGTGAAAATTCAGGTGAGTGCTTTTATCTTTAAATAAATTATGATCTATTTTGATAAAATTGAGTATAATTGTCAATTATTTAACTAATGTTTAGCCATTTGAATTTATTAGTTAGTTTTCTTGAATTGAGAATTGCATTATCATGACGTAGTTTATGCAAATGACTATGTGGTTTTGCTTTGAAACTGTTCAGTTGTGATTACATAAATCTGGTATGCATAGATTTTTAAATAAATAATTATTAATTTTTAAAAACTGGATTAGAAAGTGTTTACTCTTAAAAATACTTAAAAATAATTATAAGTAATGAAGATTTCCTGAAACATTGGATTACAAATTATGAATATTTATGCATTTTAGTAAATTTTTAATTTTGATATAGTATATCAGTTTGTGATGCCTATTTATACTTCATATATTTATTTTACATGTTTCATATAAGTAATTCCAAATTCAGAAATAATTATAATATTTTGAATTATCAAAACAAACATTCCTTAGAAATAATTAAGAATGAAAGTAAACAATAAGATTTTCCTGAAAAATTATACTTTAAACTCTGAATATTATAGTGAGTATTCTTCTTTATTAAATTTATTTAAATAAATCATTTTCATTGTGTTTAATAAATTATCTTAATTTTAAAGTTAAAATAAAGACTGTATCTTTCAAATAAATTATGTAAAATATTAATACTTAGTGTTTATTTTACATTTTTAAATAATTTATATTTTGTTATACATGAACATATCTTAAAAAATTATTCATTAAATGTTTTATTATTAAGTTACTTAATTAATTTTCATAACATATAGAAAATCATAGTTTCTAAATTTAATTTATTGTATAATAATAATATTTGGCATGCATATAAATATTACAAATATTTTAAATAAATATTTATTAAGTTCTAAAAAATAAATAAGTTTTAGTCAGTAACTTTCTAGAATTATGGTAATTATCAAATTCATAATATTTAAGATTAAATAGATTAGTTTGTGTTTTACCCTAATTATCCAAACTCTACTTGCGTTTAACTAACTTGATTATTATTAAAAATAATTATTAGTTTTTAAAAATTGAATGAGTTGAATTACTGATACTTGGATATTTTGATAATATTTTAAAGTGATGATAAGTAGTGAAAAGTTGAGAAAAATTGAACGATGAACTTTGAATTTATATATAGTGATATCTATTGCAAGACTTGACTTATTTTACATGACATCTACTTGATAATCATACTGTCCATGTTATTAAAACCGCTTGAATATATGATTACATAATAACAATATCATCTTGTTATACTTGTTACATATCCTGTTATATTGATATTCAGATTACACTATTGATGTTGTTATCGTGACTATCACCGAGTATCCTAGTGCTAGGTAACAAGTACATTATATATCTTGATAATCTAAATAACATGATATTAAACAACTTGCACTGGGACAAGGGAAATTGATGGAGGAGATAATGTTTGTATTTTGGGTGGACCTACGATATAGGTTGCGCAGCCGAAAGAGGATTTCACTGCAGGGTTTTTGTGGGGTGACTGACACTCCGTCCTGTTCTTTTTCCTGTTATACATGTTATACATGTTACCTTACTGTCTTGCGGTAGGGCCTAGTTTAGCGTCAGGAGTCTGAGCCGTGGTCCCGGATATGTACGGGACTCACTTAAAACACAGACAATATCTTCAACCGATCAGTTTCAATAACATAGGACCCAAATTGACATGTGTAGTAGGCGTAGTATGGTATGTGCCTATTACATGTGGCAATTGGCGTTCGCTGAGATAATTAATAATAACAGATTGACACTATATAACTTAGTTGATGTATGCTTACTCGTTATGTGCCTATAATCCCTGATAGATACATATATGATATGATAGACACTTGACCTGACATATGATTGTGACAGACTGACTTATTTTACTCTTAAGTTATGTACTACTTGTATCTTAACACTGTGATATGTTGATTGATGTTATATTATGCTATACTGGCTTTTAATTTCAATTTTAATCATGATATTTCTCATTCAATACATTTTATATTAGCAATTGATCGAGCCAAACCTGCACAGAATACAGAGTTCAGGAACAGTGCTAGGTCTTCGATGCTACAATGTAACCTAGAACTAACGGGCATGATCCATAGGAAGGACTGCGATGGAAGCAATTAAATAAATTTCTTCTTTTAATTTACAAAAATTGGTTTCAAAGTCTTCTTTGAAAATAATAAAACTATGTTAAGTGATTGAGAATTTTTAA
>JAVJIF010004943.1:0-157398 GCA_038442645.1 Agave tequilana | reverse complement strand
AAGGGAGAATGGAAGTCACTAACCCACTGCCTAAATAGCAAGAGACAGAGTGTCATTCCGTTGATGACCAAATCCTGTGAAATTAGGTGGTACACTTGGATATTGTCAATGACAACAATGAAAATCTAGCCAGCCAAGATAAAGGGCAAATCCTGCAATGTCATCTCTCTTTCACAGGAAGACGACGTAGTTATGACAACTTAGAGTTTCGGAGAAGAGGAGTTTGCTTTAGCGGTACAACCGCTATCTCGTAGCCGGTAGGCACTGTTTGGGAAGACAGTACTTGAGATAGTACGAACAGACCCCCGACGAGATACAACAGCCGACGTTGGGAACCGCTGCACCAATTCAGGCTCCCATGCCCACGATATCCTTGGACAAGGAGAAGCAGAAGAAGTACAGTTTGATAAAGCCTTGAAGAAAATCCTTCTCAAAGCCTCACACCGCTTTCCGCTTTGACATATTGGTACAATTGGCCAATATCCCACTTCATATTACTTTGCACGAGCTACTCCAGCTCTCCAAGGAACTAGAGAGGCACTTAGGGATGCGCTTGCTGATTCAGAGACTTTTCTGACACAAGTGCCCTCAATCCCTACTGATGGCGATGGGACTTCATGTTCCCGTTGTCATTTGGCATCCCAGCAGTTACCCAACATTAATTTTACTCCTGAGGGCATACTCAGGACAATCAGCATCATAGACCTTGTACTACACAGGGTATATCGACTCTGCCTGCGTTGAGAGGATTCAAGTCGACTCAGGGTCTGCTTTAAGCATTATCCAGGAGCTGCTCTATTTTCTCGACGTTTCCTTAAGCAAATTATCAACGACTAATACCATTTATGGCTTCAACGCCGGAAGTAGTCACCCATTGGGGAAGATCCGTTTTCGATGCTAGATGGGGACTTGAAGACGAAAGTGACGTGTTATGCGATCGATGCCGACACGTCTTACAGCCTGCTAGGGGGCAACCTTGGATCCATGCCAACTGATCATCCCATCCACTGTCCACCAATGCCTCAAGTACATTGATGGCAAGGCAACTGTAAAAATGGTGTTCGCCGAAACACAACCGTTCAAGGGTGAAAATCTACTTTACTGATTCTCTCCTCTATCAAGAGATCAATAAAGTAGCAACCATTATCAGACGACATCGATAGCGGCAATGAGGCGGATTCTGAATCAGTGGAAGACATGCCAGCTATCTTTGTCATAGAACCAATTGTATAATATTTGAATGAACCTGATTGTATGATTCCGCCATCAACCAAAGGTCATCGGTTAATTCTCACAATATTCGATTACTTCTCAAAGTGGGCGGAATCCATGCCGCTCGCCGAATTTAAGACCATTACGTGATTATGTCATCTTATTTCTCTTATTCTCCCCCGCCCTGACAGTGGCCTGTTGTCTTAGATCCTCTCTGCCGACATTGCTCACATCAACCAGATAAGCCCGGGCCGCCTCCAACTCGGTCCTCTTCTCTGCTTCCAGCCCTTGGACGCGGATGCTCTTGGAGTGAGCAATTCCAACTTGGCGGCTTCATCACGCTGCACAGGCTCAGTCTTGGACAAAATAGCATGTGCCCTAGCGATCATCTGGCGCGCCTTCTCTACATCTTCGGTCGCAGAAGCCAATGTCTGATTTGACAATTCAATCTCCTCGACGATATTCTGCTCTTCGACCTTCAGGAGATCTACTCCTTGATCGCTTCTTCCACCTTACTTGTCGCCTCTGCATAAGTTTGTTGCGTCTGCACAGAGAGACGGTTAAGTTCCTCTTCGACTAATGGAGCAAGGTCTGACTGACTTAGGCGACACCACTCGGTTACGTCCTCGAAGTTCTCGACTAGTTGCTCCAAAGGTCCGACTTGCCCAGCTTCGCCAATATCCTTGATGTTCTTGATAGCTCGGTGGTGTATTGTTTTCAAGGATTCGAACGAAGTCCTCACGCCTTTCAGCACCATGGAGAGACACTACTTCAGGCTGTAAAAGCTGTCGACCAACCCCATGATGAATTCTTCCTCCAGATTGATTACGCCTGATGGAGGACCAATCACCAGATGGGTAGTCTCCCATTGGCGTGGCCGAGGCAGACGTCAGAGGAGAAGCAGAAGTGATCACTGACAACGCAACAGGACTAACCATCGAAAGAGGAGCCTTCACAAACGCAATTCGGTAGTCACCGGAGAAACAGGGCAGGTAGCTATCATTGGAGAAGCCGAGAGTCGGGCTGGTAATCATCATTAGAGCCGCAAAAGTAGGAACCGGAAGAGCAGGCAAGACTGACGATGTTTCCACTACAGGCTTCGGACACAGACGAATCTGCTTTGACAACCGATAGTGTTGAAGGAGCGGACTCAATCTCAATCGTCATTGGTAATTTAACAACCAATGAGGTTTAAGATTGAATTACCCTGTTATATAAGTAATCCAGTCCCACATGATCTACCGCTAGAGGAACAACCACTCCCTCACATGGAGCAGCAGCCGTCGCGGGCGTCTCTGCAAAATCATCTAAGTCAGGAACGTTATATAAAAAGCAACTTTTAAATGAAAAGTTATGATCGTTACCCGGAGGAGCCGAAGTCACAGTAGTAGTGACTTCAGTACTAGCAACCTCGTCTGGAACAACCCTAATGAGAGTTACCTCGACAGTAGCAGTGTTACACTCCGCTTCCCAAAATACATGAAAATGGAGTCGGCGAGGAGAATACCCAACATATACACGCTAAGCCTAAAGTAACCTTAACAAGCTATATAATCACTATGATGAATCAATATTACTGCAACAGTACATATAAATTTCTACACACGATTTCACTATTTTATGAATAATCAATAGAATAGACTGTGTCTAAACGATAAAGAGAATCAACATTAATAAATAGGGAAGACGAGAAATAATACCTAAATCGGATAATCGAACAAAGAGAACTCTGGGATCATCGTATCACGTGCGATCCTCCCCTAATACCTGATCAGCAAGATAACATATATAGACATGGATATGCAAATCCAGGGAGTCAGAACTCCCAATGAGTGTGTAAAAATAAAGGGGAAGGTGCACGTGCATATTAAGTGATGAAATGCAATATAATAATAAAAACAACCAGATCATCAAGAACACAATAACATATATGATCAGTAACAAAGACATTCAGTGCTAGAGTCCAGTGTACAATCAGGTCATGTGTACTATCGAGTGTCCAACAAACTATACATGTATAAAGTGAACACAATCAGTCATCGTATATTATGGACAATTCATTATTATTTATTATGTCAGCGAACAACAATTACCACATGCAGTAGACGCATCCCATACTACGTCTTCCACACGTGCCAGCCGAGGTCCTATGTTATTGAAACTGATAAAAGGAGGCGTCCAGCTTTGAGTGGGTTCCGTACATACCCGAACCACGACCCAATTACCTGGCGCTGAACTAGTTCTACTCCTAGGTAGTCAATAACAATAAGAATGAAAATGGCATTCATGGCCCTTTAATATGTTGCCCCTGCATTCTTCAGTCCGAAGGGCATGACGGTGTAACAGTATACCCCGATGGTGTCCTGAAAGAGGTATGCTTTTCATCATCAGGTTACATTTGATTTTAATTATATCTTAAGAATCCATCCATGAAGGACATTCGCTCGAATCCAAATGTGTTGTCAATCATGACATCTGTGATTGGCAGTGGGAATTCATCCTTGGGACAGACCTCGTTTAGATCACGGAAATCAATGCAGATTCAGATCTTTCCGTTCTTTTTAGCAACGGGGACGATGTGTGGCTTCCCAATCAGGATGTTCTTTCCTAATGAAGCCAGAGTCTATAAGCTTTCTGACTTCTGATTGAATTGCCTCCATTATTTCTGGACGGAACCGTCGTTGTTGCTTGACGGGCTTTACGTCCGTATTAATGTTGAGGCGGTGCATAGCCACTTGAGGATCAAGTCCAGACATGTCTTCATAACTCCAGGCGAAGACGTCTATATATTCTTGCACAAGAGATATTAGATCCTTTTTCTCAGAAGGTGATAGGCCTTCGCTTATGAAGATGGGCTTAGGATTAGCCTCATCTCCTAGATTGATTTGGACAACCTTATCTTCTGTTGGTGGCTCGCGTTGTTCAAAGCGAGTATCCCAAGATTGTTTAAGTGTTGGTTCCAAGGATCTGTATCGGATTGGATTACCTCCTCACCTTTGCCTTCCAGGTGGCTTGTTGAAACCATATTCGTTGAAAGTTCTCTGAAGATGTTGCCGACACTAACATCTGACTCCCACGATGACGTGCCCGATGAGTAATCATGGCATAATGACTCTTCAGACTCAGAAGCTGATGGGATCGGAGTTGACACATAGCCCAATCCCCTGCGAGTCTGATGATAATAATCAGGGGTTTTCCCTTTCGGCACAAAAGATCGGAGTAGCGTTCTTCTTTGCCGCAGTTCAACCCTGGTCCGCTTGTTAGATCATACCCCATGCTTTTCATCATTCTGAGTGCCTTTGGCTCATAATGACCGAACTGAGGGGATTCCTTCTCGCCTTCTGATTCTTCACGGGTCATCGGTTCGGATTCAATTCGTCCGAAAAGAATTGGTCTTTGGCCTTTCTGTCTTGCTGGAACCATGAATATGGATTCTTGCGCACTACCAACATCTCGACATGCTTCGAAGGACGATTTCACCTGCACATGCAATGATGTCAAAAGCATCCATTGCCGACCAGAGATCGTCATCCATTTCGGTACTAGTGTCTGACGGCACTGAATCAGAAGCAAAAACAGAGAAATACGCCAAAATCTAAGTCTTCATTAATATACCATCCGCCTACATCATCGGAGGTATTATCAACATCGAGCTTATTAATGCCCGTTACAAGTGGGTCTAGTTCCCACATGCACTCTTCTTTTTCCGGCTCGGTGTCGGCTTCATTACCAGAGTCGGGCTCCTCTGGTTGCGGGATTTTATCTTTTCCACAGAGTCCTGATACAGGAGAGAATCTGTGAAATAATTCTCCACTCCTTGAACAGATGCCTTTCGGCAATCAACGTTCGCACCTTTCCACTCCCGTCGATGTATTTCATGACTTGGTGGAGAGTAGAGGGAACGATAGAATTGCAATGAATCCATGGTCCTCCAGCAGCAAATTGTAGGAGGTGTCAGCATCTATCACGTAGCATGTCACCTCCGACCTTAGGTCCCCAATCTGGCATTTGAGCTTGACCTTCCCCATTGGACGGGTACTATTGGCATTGAACCCATAATAGTAGTCTGAGTGGCGCTCAGACGGTGAGTAGGAATCCCGAGATGTTGCATGACTCGGCGAGGCATAATGCTCAATGCGGACCCGGGATCTACCTGAATGAGGTTCACCTCAGATGATCCAATATACCCTGCGAAGTAAAGGTCGATCATGTTTCCCTTTGACTTGCATATCATCTGCCGTGAAGGTGATGCAGGGAACATTTTGGGAGGTATGGAGGCAATCCTCTACATCTTCCTCCTTTGGTCCGATTGGCACCTGAGTCATGAAAGCCTCAGCATTAGCGAGGGCCTCTTGTAGAGCTTCTCTGGTTGACTTTGATAGCCTGAGGAGCTCATAAAAGGGTAATCGGGCCGGGATATTGGCCAGTTGTGCCAAGACATCAAAGCGGTAAGGTGCCGTGGATCCTTCCGCGATGTCTTTCGAGAGAACTTTGGAAACCGAAGCTCTTTTTGTCTCTCACGGGCTGCTTTGTGGAGGACTTGGCTGACTCTGCAGCGGGTTTTGGAGAGTTACCGCCATTTCGTCATACTTTTTCAAATATGACTGCCCTGAACGGGTTTCCGCCACCAGTTGACTGGGTTCTGTGGCCAGGACTATCGTCTCCTCTTCTGAATCGGTCAGTGAGGGAACATCAGTCTCTGCTTCCGAGAAGAGGCACATACCACATTACAGGATGTAGCCTTTGCTTTGCCTTTGAACTTCCTGCTGGTTACAGTGGTCCATTGCTGGCCATCCACAAGGTCAGGATGAACCCACATGACTTCTCCCCGAGGTGTGGGAACGGGTACCAGGCCCTTCTCTTGCTGTTGGTGAGGGTTGAGAGAAACCAACGACGGCCTGGTGCTGAGGAAGAGGATGGATTGGCTGGACACCAGAGAACTTGACCATGCGGGTCTCCTGAGAGACGTTGGCGCGGGTGTCACGCATGGCGTGATTGGCCACAACATCCCTCACAGCAGCTGCCTCTGAGAGAGGCTCAGAGCGGATTTCGGGGCAAGTCCCCGTAGAGACCCTGCGCGTAGGCGCGGGCCTTTGGGCTCTTGGAGCCGGAAGAGAGGAAATCTTCATACTTTGCCTGGTCGAATTCTACGACGAGTGATTCGACCATTTTCCCCTTGTAGAGGACGTCACCTTGCGCCACAACTTGTTCGTCAGTAACGAAAGTAGTCCTCAGCAGAGTCGCCATCTCTTGTTTGACGGGAGAAAAATTCGCGTAAAGTTTCCTTGAATCAATTGAAAAATTACAGCGGACTTACACCCCGGTTACAAGGGAGGGAGGATATTGAGTCTTGAATCCTCCCTTTGTTTAATGCTGGGTTCTTCAAGTGGCGATGGAAAGTGAATCTTGTTTTTCGTTAACCGGGTAGACGTCAAGAACTACTGGGGATCTTCTTCGATGGTAGACGGAGTAACACAGCTCTGTCGACCAAAATCTCAAAGAGATTGTAGGCAAAGGTTAACTTGTACGCAGCAAGTTACTTGAAGAGTTGGACTCTCTTTCCTTCTCTGTGGAAGCTCTCAAGTCAAGCTCTTCTCCTTGATTTCTCTGATCTGATTGACCGACCCCTTCTCCATAGCAACGGGGCTATTTATAGAGGTTTCAGGGGCGAACGTGCCCCCTAAAAACACTCTATAATGGGGGTAACTTTTCCCATTATGTGGGCCGTGATTGACCCCATAACCAGGGCGGTTACAACTGAGACGCGGGTTTCGACCCACGCGCCTTGGTGCTGCAGTGCTGGCTGAGACGCGGGTTTCGACCCACGCGCCTTGGTGCTGCAGTGCTGGCAGACGCGAGTTTCGACCCACGCGCCTTGGTGCTGCAGTGCTGGCTGAGACGCGGGTTTCGGCCCACGCGCCTTGGTGCTGCAGTGCTGGCTGAGACGCGGGTTTCGATCCTCGCGTCTTGATGTTGCGATGGTGGCCATGATTAGCCCTGCGTCTGGAGCTTGGAACTCTGCTTTTTGGTGACTTGTCTTTTAGTGATCTTTAGACAGCCTACAGAACCCCCTCCAAAGTTTTCGATATTCCGCAGTTAGCTGGGATGGATTTCGAAATACTTTGGACTCTAGCTGAATTCACCCTTATGATTGGACTGACAATGCTCCGGGCTTGATCTTGTTTGGAGTATGGCCTTCGTGAGTGTACTGTGGAACTCTTTTAAGCCGCCAAAATTGATCGTGTTGAGTGTCTAGATACACAGTCTAACCTCCCCGATGCTTTGAGTTTGTCGTTGGTGTACTTTGAACCAGGGGTGGACAGTCGTCTGCTTGTGCCATTGTACTGTTGAACTGAATTGCAGAAGTAAGGACTGAACGCCAGTTCTGTGGACGCAGGGGTACTACTGTTTAAAAGATGCGCCTTTTATAGGGGTGCATCTTTTGGGATGAAAACGCGACTGTTACTTTATGAGGTAGGCGCGACTTTGGCCGGGTTGAAAAGATGCAATCTTCGGAGGGACGCGTCTTTTGGAATGAAGACGCGGCTTTTCGGACGCAACTCTGGCCGTGTTGAGAAGGGACGCGTCTTTAGAGATGAAGACGCGACTGTTGGATGCGAATCCGTGCCATGAGTATGTTGCCACGTGTCCTGTAGAATTGAGGGGACATCTTTTTTTTGGCGTGCGAACTTCACGCTGCATTTAATGCGCTGTCCACGCGTCAGACGGTGATTAGGCGTCGAGCCAAGCGCCGCGTATTTTTGCGAATCACTGTGCCTATAAAAGGCAACAGTCCTTCAAGAGTCATCATTAGACTCTCCTTCTTCGTTTGCATCTGTTAGGGTTTGAGAAAGAAACTTTCTTACTTTCTTTATTCTCCTCGTTTCCTTCATCGAACATCGAATCCTCGATCACAATGGCACCAAAGGCTAAGCGTACTGCTTCGTCTTCAAAGGACATCATTCCTGAGACTCAAATGGGCGGTTCCTCCATGCAGGAAACCCCTATTTCAGTTAAAAAAAGCCATCGGACTTGATTTCCACCATTAAAGGGTTTATTGAGTTCTTTTAACTCTTAAAATCCTTTTGAATATGAACCGCCAACGCGGGCTCAAGCCCGTGTTTAATCGTCAGGCGCAGTTTTTGAGTCGATCAACAGGGCGCAGGTTTGATGACCTCTGCTTCTTTTATCTGCTCGAATCTGTGTCTGCTTGTTGAACACATGACCCAAATGAACCTTGCGTTTTGGATTCAACACTTAGAATATTTCTAAGTGTGAAAGATTCAGACGCAGATTTCTTATGACTCTTGCGTCTTGTGAAATCAGATGCTGGTCCTCATGAATCTCGCGTCTGAGTCCAATACTTAGAATTTTTTTTATAAGTCTTGGACTTTCAAAAACGCGGGTTCCATGCTAGCTTAGCGATCTTTGGATCTGGACGCAGATTCTGATTATCTCCGCGTCTGGGCTCATTTCTGCGTTTGAGTTGTAAACACTTAATCAATTTCTTTTCTGATCAAGTATTATTCTCTTTTGCAGTGCGATATTCCTCCGACCCTCTCTCCAAAAAGTGTCATTTCGGGCACGTAGGTGGTGCTCACCGCAATCTAACCTTCGTGTTGCAGAGGACTGCTCCGGTGACTGCTGACAAGTCGAAGGAGCGAAGGGAGAGGCTCTCCAAGGTCGACATGAGGACCTTCCGAGAAATCATGACCGACGCCGATTTTGAGACGGAATCACGTATTCCGTTAAAGAAACCCGTCTCTTGTTTGACGGGTTTCTTTTGTTTGACAGAGTCGCCATTGGAGTCGTCATCTCTTGTTTGACGGTCGACCACTGGAGAAGAAGTCATGGGCCCTGACACTCGCCAAGATCTCTTTGGATTCAATGCACCGGTCATGCTTCTTGGCATGGCATGGTCAGAGTGAGGATGGCGGTGGATATAGTGGTGAGTATGGTCTTGGATTCTCCCTTCACCTACCCCAGAGGTGACATCGATGAAAACTCCATGCTCATTGGATGACTTTCTGGTGGTGGAGATGTTCATCAACGAAGGATCATACCCCGCCACTTCGGATGGTCAGGTGGAATCAGAGGATTCTGCTGCTTTCGACCTCAAAAACACCATTATTCTTGGTCAACGATGGGCTCTTTCAATGTTTACATCATGCATCGTGGTGCAATCAGCTTCCGATCGTCGCCACAGTGTTCAATCCTACTTTTGCGCCCTTCCAAACTCTTGTACTTGGAGTTCTGAGCAGCTTCAAGGAGTGAGTGCAACCTTTGAGAGAGAGGGACTTCTTTGTACTCCTTTATCTGTAACACTCAATCTTATTGAATAAGAGAGCGTTTTGTATCACTTTCATATGTCTGGATATAAATAAAAGTGACACTTTTCTTTTTGCTTCCTTCTATTGTCTTGAACTTTTCTCTTTTTTTTTAAGTTAGACGAATAGAAGTAAAGAATCTTTGACTTGCTAAAAAATGATAATAATCTTAACAAGTCAAGGTTTGTAGAAAAATCCTGTTTTCAGGAAGTTCAACAATGCTGTCAGAGGTGTGATATTAACTTGACAGAGGTAGGATAATTTTGTGGACCTATCACTCTATAAAGGAAAGTGACAAGTGAAACTCGTACCCCAGGGAAGATGAGCTTTTATCAGAGGTTAGGGATTAACTTGATTAAGTTCAGCTGGGGAGTTAATGAAAACACTGTTAACGGTGTAATGTTAACCTAACAATGTTTTTAGGTAGACTTGTTGTTCTGTTGAGGAGAATAACAAGTGCGACTAGATTCGCGGGGGATCTAGGAAAGTCTTTACCGTTAGAGGTGTGATATTAACTTAACGGGTTGAACGTAGTCTTGTCAGAGATGTAGTATTAACTTGACAAGGATGTGAGTCAGAGGTGTGATATTAACTTGACTCAAAAGCATTTCAGTTTTTGTTTGGGAAAACTGAAAGTGTCACTGTCATAGGTATGATGTTTAACTTGGCAGTGAGGGTAATGCTAGAGGTGTAATTTTGAACTTAGCATTGGTCATCTCGACTTTAGCAAGGAAGTCCGAGGGAAAGTCATGGCCTTAAGTGTATTGTTGAACTTAGCAATGACTTGGACACTAGAGGTGTAGTATTAAACTTAGCATCGTTCATTTCAGCTTCGATCTGGAAGTCTGAGGGAAGATGACTGTCAGAGATTTAATATTGAACTTGGCAGTAACTTGATTACTGTTAGAAGTGTAATATTAACTTAACAGTAATTTGTCATAGGTGTGGTATTAACTTGACAAAAATTGGTTTGCGATACGAGCAATTTGAGGACCTATCATTCTATTGATGAGAATTGACAAGTGAAGTTTGAAGAGCCAGAGGTATAGTGTTAACTTGGCAAATTGAAGTTTTGCTGCTCCATGTAGAGTTGACAAGTAAAGTTTGTACTCGACAAGGAGTATTGAAAATTTTCATTACCAGAGGTATAGTGTTAACGTAGCAATGATTGTATTTTGTAGACCTACCATTCTGTGTATGAGAATTGGTAAGGGATTTTGGAGGAGAGGGTGGAATTACATCCACTCAGGATTTTTAGCAAATCCTCCACTATCAACGGATTTGAGGTGCCTTTACCAACTACCGTTTGAGTTGGGCTAGCCATGCTATTCCCCTCAGCATGATGAGTTGTCGAAGACTTATGTGGGGCTTAAAAGCCAACATTTTCCTCTGTCCTTAGCCGTTGGAGGCGTCGGACATTAATGAAGAGAGCAAAACTAGAACCCAAGTTCTATCTTTTGTTTTCTTTCTCAAGAGTTACAAGAACTTTTCTTGGATCTGGAGCTTTGATCAGAGGTGTACTTTTAACTTGATCGGCAGAGGAGTACCATTAAGGATAGTACTTCTTCAGGAATCTGCCATTGATCGGCATCATGAGTGTATCGCCATTTGCGGTTATGAGGCGATATGATCCATTTGAGTAGACTGACTCTACTACAAAGGTCCCTCCCATTTGGGCTGGAATTTTCCTTGTCTTATGTGTCATCACCATAGGTCTTCTGACAGCTAAGACAAGGTCTCCTTTCTTGAAAGTTCGCACTTTAACTTTCTTGTTAAAGGCTCTGGTAATCCGAGCTTGGTAGAGCTCGATCTGTTGTTGGGCCTGTAGACGTTTATCATCCAGGCCTCCAATTCTTAGAGTCGCCGTCGATGCTTTTCCTCATCTGTCATCTCTGCTGTCAAGGCGACGCGTAGAGATGGAATTTGGATTTCAGGTGGAAGCACAGCTTCACACCCATATACCAAAGAAAATGGCGTAGATTTAGTTAGGGTTCGCACAGTTGTGCGATAGGCCCATAAGCATTCACCTAGCCTGTCGTCCCAGTCACGTTGACTTTTCGAGACGAATTTCTTGAGAAGTTTGCCGATGGTCTTGTTGAAAGTTTCTGCGAGACCATTAGTGGCGGGGTAGTATGCCGTTGAGGATACACTCTGGATTCTGAACTTAGCGCAGAATCTCTGGAAAGCCTGGCTGATGAACTGGGGTCCATTGTCGTGGACGATTCGCCGAGGTACACCAAAACGGTAAATGACATGATGTTTGACGAATTTGATCATGTCGGATGACTTCACCTCCTTCAAAGGAATGGCCTCAGCCCATTTGGAGAAATAATCGGTTATGGCCAAAATAAACTGATGTCCCTTTGACGATGGTGGGCTGATAGGGCCAACTACATCCATCCCCTACATTTCAAATGGCCAAGTAGAAGTCGTGGAGTGAAGGTAGCCTGGTGCTTGATGGATGAAATCACCATGCACCTGGCAGGCGTGACATCTTTTGGCATAAGTGATGGCGTCAGCGATCATCTTAGGCCAATAATCCCATCTTTGGAGTCGATATGCAAGTTTTGGGCCAGGTTGATGGGCTCCATACATACCGTCATGGGCTTCTTTCAATACCTCCTGTGCCTCTTTTGGTGAAAGGCAGCGGAGCAAGACCCCGTCATGCGATCGACGATACAATGTTCGCGTAATCGCATTATAGTAGAATTTGGGGGCTTTCCTTCGAATGGCAGCCGCTTCTTTGGTGTCCTCAGGCAGGATGCCATACAAGACATAATCAATATAAGGGAATCGCCAGTCTCTAGGCTCTGGACCGGTTGACGACTCGAGAACTTCCTTGCCTTGACGATCTCCTGTTGGCTCCGGGTAGTCCTCAAGAGCAATTCTCGGACAATACAGGTCGTGGCTGTGGACAAATATCTTCTCCATTGCTCCGGCTGGAAGGGCTAAAGAGGCGGCAAGAGACGCCAGTGCATCTGCATGCGCATTTTGTTTGCGTGGTACATGGTCAATGTAAAAGTTGGTGAACCTCTTGGCCATGTAGACAGTTGCGTTGTAATATGGTACTAGATCTTCATGTCTGACTTCGTACTCCCCGCGAACTTGGTTGACGATGAGCTTAGAATCACCATATGTCTCGAGATGTTTAACGCCAATCTCATCGGCAAGCTGCATCCCAATCAAAGGGCATTGTACTCCGCTACATTGTTGGAGCAAGGTTCGGTTAACGAGATAGCCCGAGGAATCACATAGTTCTGTGGGGAGACGAGTACTACTCCTACTCCTGCCACTATATGTCCTTTTGGGCTTGTTCTCGATGCACCGTCAAAGAAAAGTTGCCATACTTGTCCTTCGAAGGATGTCTGAGTCTGGCAGGCTTCAGCGACCTCGTCTGGGAGATCCTCGTAAAGTTTGGCTGCTCTCGGATCTGGATGCTCAGCCAGGAAATCTGCCACCGCTTGTCCCTTCACAGCTTTTTGTGGTAAAAAGTGCATTTCATATTGGGATAGCAATATGGCCCATTTTGCCAATCGGCCATTTAACGATGAAGGCTTTGTCATAAGTACCTCAGGGGGTTGACTTTTGATATGACGTTTATAGTTTGGCCTACCAAATAGTGTCGCATTTTCTGAATAGCAAACACCAATGCCAAACATTCCTTCTCGATCGGGTTGTACCGATGCTCGGCTCCGATCATCGTTCTACTCAAATAGTAGATTGCTTGCTCTCGTCCTTGATCATCATTCTGAGCTAGTATAGCTCCTAAAGAATGATCCATCGCTCGGACGTATATCAGAAAAGGTTTTCCGGATACCGGAGCTGCAAGGACTGGTGGTTGTGTGAGGTACTGTTTAATTTCCTCAAATGCTTGCTGGCAAGCGCTGTCCCAAATGAACGAAACACCTTTCTTCATTAATTTGGAAAAGGGTTGGCATCTTCTGGAGAGATTTGAGATAAATTCGGATGTACGCCAATCGTCCTTGCAATCCCCTGAGCTCCTTGAGGTTTCTCGGAGGTTGCATCTCCTGGATAGCGCGAAGCTTTTCCGGGTCCAAATGAATCCCTGTGGAGGTTACGACGAACCCGAGGAATTTGCCACTGGCCAACCCCAGGAAAGACTTGGTGGGGTTCATCTTCAACTGATGGGCCCGCATGATGTCGAAGACAGCCTTTAGATCAGTTATATGATCACCTTTAGCGCGGCTTTTTCTGCGATGTCGTCAACATAGCATTCCACCGTTTTGCGCATGTGTGTTGTGGAAAATGGCATTCATGGCCCTTTGATATGTTGCCCCTGCATTTTTCAGTCCGAAGGGCATGACGGTGTAACAGTATACCCCGAGTGGTGTCCTGAAAGAGGTATGTTTTTCATCATCAGGATACATTTTGATTTTGATTATATCCTGAGAATCCATCCATGAAGGACATTCGCTCGAATCCACATGTGTTTTCAATCATGACATCTGTGATTGGCAGTGGGAATTCATCCTTGGGACAGGCCTCGTTTAGATCACGAAAATCAATGCAGATTCGAATCTTTCCGTTCTTTTTAGCACGGGGACGATGTTGGCTACCCAATCAGGATGTTGTTCTTCCCTAATGAAGCCAGAGCTTATAAGCTTTCTGACTTCTGATTGAATTGCCTCCATTATTTCTGGACGGAACCGTCGTTGTTGTTGCTTGACGGGCTTTACGTCCGTATTAATGTTGAGGCGGTGCATAGCCACTTGAGGATCAAGTCCAGGCATGTCTTCATAACTCCAGGCGAAGACGTCTATATATTCTTGCACAAGAGATATTAGATCCTTTTTCTCAGAAGGTGATAGGCCTTCGCTTATGAAGATGGGCTTAGGATTCCTCATCTCTCCTAGATTGATCTGGACAACCTTATCTTCTGTTGGTGGCTCGCGTTGTTCAAAGCGAGTATTCCAAAGATTGTTTAAGTGTTGGATCCAAGGATCTGTATCGGATTGGATTACCTCCTCACCTTTGCCTTCCATGTGGCTTGTTGAACCATATTCGCTGAAAGTTCTCTGAAGATGTTGCCGACACTAACATCTGACTCCCACGATGACGTGCCCGATGAGTAATCATGGCATAATGACTCTTCAGACTCAGAAGCTGATGGGATCGGAGTTGACACATAGCCCAATCCGCTGCGAGTCCGACGATAATAAATCAGGGGTTTTCCCTTTCGGCACAAAAGATCGGAGTAGCGTTCTCCTTCCTTTGCCGCAGTTCAACCCTGGTCCGCTTGTTTTAGATCATACCCCATGCTTTTCATCATTCTGAGTGCCTTTGGCTCATAATGACCGAACTGAGGGGATTCCTGCTCGCCTTCTGATTCTTCACGGGTCATCGGTTCGGATTCAATTCGTCCGAAAAGAACTGGTCTTTGGCCTTTCCGTCTTGCTGGAACCATGAATATGGATTCTTGCGCACTACCAACATCTCGACATGCTTCGAAGGACGATTTCACCGTACATGCAATGATGTCAAAAGCATCCATTGCCGACCAGAGATCGTCATCCACTTCGGTACTAGTGTCTGACGGCACTGAATCAGAAGCAAACACAGAGAAATACTCCAGATCTAAGTCTTCATTAATATACCATCCGCCTACATCATCGGAGGTATTATCAACATCGAGCTTATTAATGCCCGTTACAAGTGGGTCTAGTTCCCACATGCACTCTTCTTTTTCCGGCTCGGTGTCGGCTTCATTACCAGAGTCGGGCTCCTCTGGTTGCGGGATTTCATCTGTTTTCACAGAGTCCTGATACAGGAGAGAATCTGTGAAATAATTCTCCACTCCCTTGAACGGATGCCTTTCGGCAATCAACGTTCGCACCTTTCCACTCCCGTCGATGTATTTCATGACTTGGTGGAGAGTAGAGGGAAAGATAGAATTGCGATGAATCCATGGTCGTCCCAGCAGCAAATTGTAGGAGGTGTCAGCATCTATCACGTAGCATGTCACCTCCGACCTTAGGTCCCCAATCTGGCATTTGAGCTTGACCTTCCCTATTGGACGGGTACTATTGGCATTGAACCCATAAATAGTAGTCTGGGTGGCGCTCAGACGGTGAGTAGGAATCCCGAGATGTTGCATGACTCGGCGAGGCATAATGCTCAATGCGGACCCGGGATCTACTTGAATGTGGTTCATCTCAGATGATCCAATATACCCTGCGAAGTAAAGGGGTCGATCATGTTTCCCTTTGACTTGCATATCATCTGCCGTGAAGGTGATGCAGGGAACATTTTGGGAGGTATGGAGGCAATCCTCTACATCTTTCTCGTTGGTCCGATTGGCACCTGAGTCATGAAAGCCTCAGCATTAGCGAGGGCCTCTTGTAGAGCTTCTCTGGTTGACTTTGATAGCCTGAGGAGCTCATAAAGGGTAATTCGGGTCGGGATATTGGCCAGTTGAGCCAAGACATCAAAGCGGTAAGGTGTCGTGGATCCTTCCGCGATGTCTTTCGAGAGAGCTTTGGAAAATCGAAGCTCTTTTTCTCTCCACGGGCTGCTTTGTGGAGGACTTGACTGACTCTGCAGCGGGTTTTGGAAGAGTTACCGCCATTTCGTCATACTTTTTCAAATATGACTGCCCTGAACGGGTTTTCCGCCACCAGTTGACTGGGTTCTGTGGCCAGGACTATCGTCTCCTCTTCTGAATCGGTCAGTGAGGGAACATCAGTCTCCGCTTCCCGAGAAGAGGCACATACCACATTACAGGATGTAGCCTTTGCTTTGCCTTTGGACTTCCTGCTGGTTACAGTGGTCCATTGCTGGCCATCCACAAGGTCGGGATGAACCCACATGACTTCTCCCCGAGGTGTGGGAACGGGTACCAGGCCCTTCTCTTGCTGTTGGTGAGGGTTGAGAGAAGCCAACGACGGCCTGGTGCTGAGGAAGAGGATGGATTGGCTGGACACCAGAGAACTTGACCACGCGGGTCTCCTGAGAGACGTTGGCGCGGTGTCACGCATGGCGTGATTGGCCACAACATCCCTCACAGCAGCTGCCTCTGAGAGAGGCTCAGAGCGGATTTCGGGGCAAGTCCCCGTAGAGACCCTGCGGTAGGCGCGGGCCTTTGGGCTCTTGGAGTCTCATCTAGAATCAATCAAAACTTTATCCCTCTGTACTAAAGAGATATCAGTAACTGATCCATCAACTCATAGTCTTAATAATAATCTCTGTGAACATCAAACAATGAATCCAAGTCAAAGTATCTGATATAGTAATCCACGAGTTCAATAAACCAATAATCAGTTCTCTCATCTTATCGATCAACTCCAGTTCTTTATATTATCAGTATATCCATCTTTAGTCACCAATATATCAGAGTCCCAGCACAAAGAGTCAGCTAATCATATCCTCACTAAACATTAAGATCATCGATCAAGATCGTCACACACTCACTTCTATAAAGGTCAATCACAAGATCCATATACTGAGGTAACAATCCAACTGTATACATGTCTAAACCACTAATTCTGGCCAATCTAATCAAACACATATTTCTCAACCCAAAGCCAACTTCACTCCAGTCGAGATTACTGGTGATCCAAATCCAAAATCCACTTTTAATAAAGATACATTCTATTGAAGAGTTCACAATATCTAAATGAATTCTCATCAAAATAATTATCAAATAATTGTCTGATAAATACTCACATAAAATACATTATCTATCCACAAACACGAACTAGATCAACCATTCCGTGGATCGAAATACAATCTAAGATATCATACTAGGTTTAAGCCAATAGCGTTGAATAACTAACACATGAAATGACATTGATAAGCGCTCAGATAAGCTATATAATTAAAGTGAACACTCATTGATATCTCATGAAATAATACGCATAATCATACTAGTAAAATATCAGACGATCAATAAAATAATATGAATAGATACACAAACTCATACTGGCAACAATAAATAAGGAAATAACATAAGAACACTCACATGAAAGATGTGGTTTCAGGCCCGAATCGTCGTCTGGTCACAAACACGAACTAGACCAGCCAATCCGTGGATCGAAATAACAATCTAAGATATCAATACTAAGTTTAAGCCTATAGCGTTGAATAACTGACACATGAAATGACGTTGATAAGCGCTCAGATAAGCTATATAATTAAAGTGAACACTCATTGATATCTTATGAAATAATACACAATCATACTAGTAAAATATCAGACGATCACATGAAATAATATGAATGGATACACAAACTCATACTGGCAACAATAAATAAGGAAATAACATAGGAATAAACACTCACACGAAAAGATGTGATTTGGGGCCCGAATCGCCGTCTGGTCTGCATTGCATGAACCGGTACGGATATCTGAATCACCTCGTGTGTTGGTCTTCGAATCGCCCATGTATCGTATCCACAACAAACACGAATTCGGGTCTTCTGTTACTGGGTCCGTATCGTACGAGCGGGGTCATATCGCTGTAACACGCAACCACACATACGTTGATATACAAACACACACGTACATATACATGTACGCATGTTTATTCACCAACACCTACACAAACACGCACACTCATTAACATGCATATGACACACACCTACATACAACATACACTACACAAAAACATAACACACTTATATAACACACACAGAGAGAAAGTGAGACTTACGCAAGGGAGGCACGATAATGGCAAGGGCTCACCGGCGTGTGTGAACTCTTTGTTTGAGGTGCGGCCTCGGCGAGCTTGTGGGCTTGCGGTGTGTACGGGACTAGAGAGTCCAAGGAGTTCAAGTGTGAACTCGCCTTGTAGGTGTTGCGGCACCGAGTGATCCGGTGGGATCGGTTTATAGTGGAAATCCTTCATGTGTTGAAGGCGGGGACGTAGAGCAAGTATGCTCGAACCTCGAAACAAATCTCTCGTGTTTGTGATTGCTCTCTCTATCTCTTGTTTATATCTTGCATGCTATTATTGTCTTTATCTTTATATGCATGATATACTTTGTGTGCTTAATTGTTATATGCTTGGGGATTGTTTGCTAACACTTGTATTCAACCAAGAGAGCCAACGCGACACCTCAACTCTTATTTAGAGGAATCTTGTGGAGTTAGTCCAGAGCCCTTCATGGGGAATCCGGCTACACTCTTGTGTTATACGTGTGTTTAGTTTAAGAATTTTTGTTTGCATTAAATAGTTTTTAATTCCGCATTAAGTGACCATTAGATTAGCCATCACCTATTCACCCCCCCTCTAGGTGACTTACAGTTGGTATCAGAGCCAAGTGCTCTTGATTTGGGTCTTACAACCTAGAGTTAAAGATCCTCATTTTTTAGGCTAATCACAATATTTGTACACACATCATGGATTTCATGTCATCTCCCACCTTTGACATTCTTAACATCCAAACTTGGAAGGTTAAGATGTCTTTGTACCTCAAAGGCCTAGGTATTCATGTTTATCTTACTACAATTAAAGATTCATATGTTAATGATAGCAAGTATATTGAGGCTAACTCAAAAGCCATTCATGCTTTGAAGAGTACCCTAAATAATGATTATTTATGTAGGGTTGCTAACATTGACTCGGCTTTTTTAGTTTGGAACTCTTTGATCTCCCTTGACGAAAAAGAACAATATTATGCGGTGAGCGACTCGGATGTTGGAAGTGACACTTCCAACGTGTGCTACATGGTCCAAGGGGATAACCCCCTTGAGGTAACTACCGAATCAGAGGTAGAAGAGGATGTTGATATGTCATATAATGAACTTGCTTCTTTTTTGTCAACAACTCCTAGAAAAATATGACATGATTAAAAAGGATAACAAAAATTTGAAAAAGAAATTTGATTGTATGTTAAAAGAAAATGATTCTTTTAAAAGTAAAGTTGCACGCATTGAAAAAGAAAATAAAATTTTGAAAAATGAAAATGTTTCCTTGCTTTCTAAATTGAATGATCTTTGTGAAGGAAACACTTCTTTGAAAAAAAAATTGTTTTGGTGGAAAAACAAAAAGAAGTTGTTTTAAATGAAAACAACTCTTTAAAAAGAAAAATTATTGAAAAAGAAAAAGAAAATGTTTCTAAAATGATAAAGAATAATGATTCTCTATCTCACCGTGCCTTACATGCCACCATTAATCAAAATGAGATTAAAGTTTTAAAAAATAAAATAAATTGTTTAAGCTCAACTTTGAGCACATGTGCATTTAATCATAAGAGATTGGAGTCCTTGTTTTCAAAGAAACAAACTCCACATGTTCATGCACAACACCCACATCATGCATATTCACTATTTGCACGTCATGATCACACACATACACATATGCATGCTAGAGTGTACAAATGTATACATTGTGGCCGCAAAGGCCATTTAGCAAAATTTTGTTATGATAAGATAAATGCTATGAATTTTGCTAAGAAAAATGTTTGGGTTCCTTACAAGCTAACCCTCAAGGACCCAAAAGAAAATGGGTACCAAAATCTCCACCTTGTGTTTTGATGTAGGTGCGGGCTCTCACAAAACGTGAGAGGGATGGTGTCTTGATGGTGGATGCACATGGACATGATGGACACATATTTAATACACCGCTATCAAGGAGGTTTGGTGGGACTACCACCATGTTTTTGAGATTTAGAGTATAGTTCATGTGTTGTTAACTATCTCTAAAACTCCTAGTTTATTTACATGCATATATGATTGATGATATTTAGCATGTTCATGTTTTATTTGTTTTAGGCTTCATGTGATAAATACTAGTTCAAATGTAGTTTTTATCAAAACTTGTGTATATACATGTACAAATAGTGAGCAACAAATTGATTCATATATGTTTGCACTTCATTGTTCTTTTGTGCTCACTATATGCACATGTATAGCCTAGTTTTGATGATTCTCTCATTTACACTTGTTTTGCCTATTTTCATGTTTTGCTTCATGTATATGTATTTTGTATTTAAATCTAATAAATATACATGTATACCCCGTGAGTCTCTTGCCTTCATGCAAATTATATCATAGACTCCTTTTATGTTTGGGATATGTATGCATATTGTTAGGATTGGATAAATCATACATATACCTAGAAGTTTATTTTTTATGAAAATAAATTTCTTGTTTTTCATGTTTTGATAAAAATAAGATTTATGCTTGTTTTGAGCTTCATTGATTATCTTAATGGAAAATGCTAATTACATAATTTTTGTGCACTCACACTTTATTCGTTTATTCATGACTATGTTTCATGATCATTTTGAGCTTCATGGACCTTGAGTGTTGAATTTTGTGTTTTTAGTATGTTTCATGATAGACATATATTTTGGTTTCATGTTTTTGAAGGATCTTTAACTAGTTTTTCAAAAATTACTTTAACTAGTTATTTATTCTTCAATTTTGGTAGTGTTTTTCACTATAAAAATATTTTCAAACCCTATTTTCGAAAACCCCTACCAACACCGTGATGGGTGGAAGGATGGGCGATTATGCCTTGCAAGCCCTATTGAAAATCTTTTACCTTGTGCATAAAAATGGTGGTAGGTTATGAGTTATATACTTGATCTCAATTGATATTTTTTTTTTGTATATACTCATATTATGTTTCCTATATATGTATGCTTCATTTCAAATAATATCAATTTTTATTGGTATTTTCATTTCATACATATATATGACTTGTTTGTGCTTGAGTTAAAATCGATTTACATATTTAAAGCACAAAGTATGTTTATGCTAAGCTTGATTCAAATCCTTATTTTCAATTGGTATCTCAATTGATTGTTTAATAAGCTTATGCATTATTTTTAAAATTGATATTTTTATTGATATAAAAATGTGCAATAATCTTCAATTGGTATCAATATGATTCTATTTTTGATTAAAATTAAAAATGTGTAATGATTACTTACAATTGGTATCTTAATATTTGATTACAAGTGGTACCTTTAAAAAAAAAATTATATCTCAAATTTGTTTTATTGAGAAAAACTCAAATTTTGTTTTTAATAAGAAATATTAAAAATGTTTTGATGTGTATTGCCTATATGCAAGGGGAGCTTAACATCTCTCCTACATGTAGATTCATGTTGAGTGTATCTTATATTGAGGAGCTTGACAACTCTTCCTTATGCGATACACGTGTGTAGAGAGAGCTTCACATCTCCTCTTATGCATTGCATATTATACGTTATGTGAATTAGGGTTTGTCATCCCTCTTTCATGTAATGTATATATGTAGGGAAGCTAACTTAGCGTCTTCCTCTTCATGAATGTATATCGCATATATCTTTTATTGATTTATTTTATGTCACCCCTTTGTTGATTTTTGCTTTTGACACAAAGAGGGAGAACATTTTGTTTTTACTTTAACCCCTTTGTTGATGATTGACAAAAAGGGGGAGAAATATTTGGTATATATATGCATGTTTTTCCTTGCTTTATCCATAAAGGGGGAGAAGTATTTATGTTTATGCATATATGTTTTGTATTGCAAATAGGAGAAAAAGAATTTGATAAGTTTTATGCTTGTTTATGCATGTTTATCTCCTTGTATTTGCATACATGTTTAGTTAGTTTATGTGCTTCATTGCCATATCTTATTGCTTATTTGTGATACATGAGTTAAGGGGAGCTTCTTTGAAGCTTTACTTTAATCCACGCATATATAACTCCATGAGTTTTGTCATCATCAAAAAGGGGAGATTGTTGGCCCCAAGGCCCATCACTCTAGTTTTGATGATGATCAACTCATGTAGTTATAGTACTAATGATCTTGTGTTTATTTAGTCTCAGATTTGCGATCAAGATCTTAGCAGGTGTGTAACTTCAATAAAGGATTTAAAGTCAAGTTTTGGAGCTAACACGGTTTGATTCAAGAGCTTGTGCATCAAGACCACATCAAGTACTCAAGAGGAGTCTAGCTCGTTGGATCGTGTTTGGACCAAGTCAAGAAGATGATAAGACTTCAAGTGAAGACCTTCATGATCAAGACTTGTGTCTAGGTTTGTTTTTATAAGATTTTGTTTTTAGATTAAAATTTAAAATGTAAAGGATAGAATTGTTGGTGGATTGCTCAAGTATATCTTACACACACTCTTGATTTAGATGAGTTTTCATAAAAGAATTTATATTTTTGAAAAAATACAAAAGAGTTTTCTTTTAGGAATAATACTATTTTGGTTTTTGAAATTCAAAGTATATGTATATATGTTTTAACCAAAACCATGTTTAGTGCTTAATGTCAAAAACATAGATATTTCATCATGTATGTGTAGTGGATCATATCCATACACTCTATGCTTTCAAAGTGTTTAAAATATCTTATTTTTTGTATTTGGAGAAGTTTTGAAAAAACTAATTTTGGAAAAATACAGTTTTTGTTTTTAGCCAAAATTTCTAAGTTACAAAAATAGTTCAAATTGTTTGTAACATGTCTTGATTTTGCTCAAGCATGTTTGATTATCAAAGTATATTGTTAAAACTATTTTTGTAGATTTTTTGGTGATTTTATGGGGTATTTATTTGAGCCAAAATGACCAAGTTTTTTATCCCTAAAATGTTCTGATCTGGCTTCTGTCGGTCGATCGGGACGGTCGACCAAGCTTGAAGTCGGTCGACCGGGACGGTCGACCGACGTGCACAGGACGTGCACGCCAGGACTACTGGAGGGCTGGTCGACCGACCCCGTCGACCGCAGAGAGCTTCTGCTATCTGGAAAGCCCCGGTCGATCGGCAGAGAACTCTGTTCTCTGTTCTAGGCAGCGGTCGACCGGGCCGGTCGACCGACGCCCCAACGGTCAGATTTCTGACCGTTGGCGGTCGACCGGGCCGGTCGACCGTCAGCCGTCAGGGCTGATTTTTTGCCCCAACGGCTAGTATTTCTAGCCTATATATATGGGGGCTTTTGGGGCTGTTTTCTACAAGATTTTCAAGTGGGTTTTGAGCCAGTTTTTTCAACTCTATTAGGTGATTATCTCCACTTGTTTAAGAGCCAAATTGCCATATCAAAAAGAGAGATTTTCAAGAGTGTTTTGAAAAGTGATTTTTGAGTTTTCCTCCACCATTTCAATCCTTGTTTTCTCACACAACACTTGAGCTATCCATTGCTATATCTACCTATAGGAGTGTTATTGTGAGATTGTTTTTAGGTGATCAAAGAGTTGTGATCACCAAAGACTTCTTTCTTTGTTTTGAAGAGGCGGACTTGCGGGTTCGCGGTGTTTCGAGTTCGTGTGTGAACTCTTTATTTGAGGTGCGGCCTCGGCGAGCTTGTGGGCTTGCGGTGTGTACGGGACTAAAGAGTCCAAGGAGTTCAAGTGTGAACTCGCCTTGTAGGTGTTGCGGCACCGAGTGATCCGGTGGGATCAGTTTATAGTGGAAATCCTTCAAGTGTTGAAGGCGGGGACGTAGAGCAAGTGTGCTCGAACCTCGAAACAAATCTCCCGTGTTTGCGATTGCTCTCTCTATCTCTTGTTTATATCTTGCATGCTATTATTGTCTTTATCTTTATATGCATGATATACTTTGTGTGCTTAATTGTTATATGGTTGGGGATTGTTTGCTAACACTTGTATTCAATCAAGAGAGCCAACGCGGCACCTTAACTCTTATTTAGAGGAATCTTGAGGAGTTAGTCCAGAGCCCTTCACGGGAAATCCGGCTACACTCTTGTGTTATACGTGGTGTTTAGTTTAAGAATTTTTGTTTGCATTAAATAGTTTTTAATTCCGCATTAAGTGACCATTAGATTAGCCATCACCTATTCACACCCCCCCCCCCCCCTAGGTGACTTACAATATGTATGCCATATATCTACATGGAGGCAGTTATATCACTTGCTATACTTATACATGCATCTTCTGTATGCCATATACTTACATGAGATGCATTATATCTCTTAGTGCTTTCTGTACATTTGCGTGCACATGTGGTTTTCTCGAATTCACCTTTGTGGTAAACCAATCTTTTCGATGTGGTTTACTTTTGGCTTTTACCCTCAGAATTTGGACATATCACATTCTATTTCAGCTATGCTCCAAAATCTTTCTTGCTCCTATTTTCTGGTACCATTGAAACCCTTAGATTGTGACATCTGTGTAGCAAGTAGCGACACAACAACTCTTGGAGCAGCATATGCTACTTGCATTGAGCTTTGCTGCAGCATTTCCCTTCATGCAAAATTGATTTCATCTTACATGGGTTCTCATCTACCTGTGTGATTGTCGTACTTGGTATCCTTCTCCTTCACACTTCCAGCTGATATCTATTCAGATTCAGAAAGTTGATTTGAAACCCAAATCAGTTGGGTCATTAATTATTTACTCTTCACAATTTGGTTTCTTTCTTGATTGCAGAATATTGCACTTCACAAAAGGAAAAAATGGAAAGGGATACTGTACAGATATTTCAACTGCGGCATGCTTCATCAAGAAATGTGACACAAGCCCACCGTTTTGTGTTTATTTAATTTTTAGATAGTTTCAAGGGATCATAAGAATGTATAAAATATAAAGACAAATTTGCTTATGATTTTGACTATAAGTTATCTGTACTAATTCCATATCTGCAGAACATTTCAAGAATGTTCTACATTTTATAATTCGGATAGCATGCATCATTCCCCTGATTAGTTCAGAATCTTGCACTTGCATTATTTTTAAAGTTCAGTTAGTGCACAGGAGTTCAGATTTTTTGCAATCAGAGTAAGTAGGCTAATATTAGGCATCTTGCACTTGGCATTATTTTTAAAGTTCATTTAGTGCACAATAGTTTTAGACTTTTTTTGCAATGTGGAATGTTCTTAGTCAATTTTAAATTCATAGAACAGTTAAGCTGATATTAGACCTAATTGGAATTAATAGAACAGATCTATAGTGCCTTTCTATCTGATATTTCTTTTAGTCTACTGTGATGTATTAAAGTGTCGGCTCCTATAGAGATGAAATCTGTGTGTAATTTTATCCCACTGCTCTAACTGAAGAACGATTGTCTGCTGAATGGTGCTTCAAGATACAGAGGTCACTAGCTCCTTTACCAATTTTAAAAATTCTATGCATGCACATTGCTCATGAAGTTGCTTACTGGATTTTATTTTTATTATTTTAACTGAAGCATGACTAAGATACATTGGAGACCTATTTTGTTCTCAAAATGAGTCACAATGGATGTACATAAAATATTCCCCCCTTCTTCCATCCTTGAGTAGTTCCGGTATCAATGCATAATTATTCATCTATAATGATCATTTGGACTGCATCTGTTGTTTGGAAATATATTTTGCACCATTTCCAGGCATTTGATGTTACTTGTGTCTGTAGATCGGTGAGGGTGAAAAGCTAGTGAGGGCACTTTTTGGGGTTGCTAGCTGCCGTCAGCCTGCTGTAATATTTGTGGATGAAATAGATTCTCTACTCTCTCAGGTAACTGGTAAACTGAAGTCATTAAATCACCCCCAGCACGACATTTTGGACTCAAAGTGTCTTTCTGACTGCAGCGCAAGTCAGATGGTGAACATGAATCGAGCAGGAGACTGTCGACACAATTTCTTATTGAAATGGAAGGGTTTGACAGTGGAAACGAACAAATTCTCCTTATAGGTAACTAAGGGACTAAATTGGCTTGATATTGCTGATCGGTTAGGAAAAAGTTAAAAAGTTTTTGTTAATGAAGTCCATGGATTTTGGAACTTGGTGCCCTGGAAAACATCCTCTGCTAGCCATGTAATTTTGTACTTAAACATGTAACTTGTATGATACATTAGTACTAATGGGTAATTGAAATCAGGTGACAATTTGAGAGAGACTGGGGATCTAACTATATTTTGAATTGTTCCTTATATATACATATCTATAAAAAAATCTAGGAGCAACCAATAGGCCTCAGGAGCTCGATGAAGCTGCACGCAGACGACTCACAAAGCGACTCTATATACCTCTCCCGTCTTCAGGTGAGCTTTGATTTGGTCCCTTTTTAACTTCAAGATCAGTAAATGTGCATTTCGAACTTACTGTTTGATTGGTGATACAGAAGCGAGAGCCTGGATCGTCCGCAATCTTTTGGAGAAGGATGGGCTGTTCAAGCTTTCAGAGGAAGAGACACATTCTATCTGCAAGTTAACACAAGGTACCACTTGGCTAAAACTTGTGACTGCTGACATGTAGTTTGTTGGCGTATTCCATTTTTCTATTGTCACTCTAATTATAAATCGCTCTGCAAGTTCAGGGTACTCGGGGTCAGACATGAAGAACCTGGTGAAAGACGCTTCTATGGGCCCACTGAGAGAAGCCCTGAGGCAGGGCATTGAGATCACCCAGCTTAAAAAGGAAGATATGCGGCCGGTGACCCTTCAGGTAGCTTTTTATACCTTAACTAGATGCCTTGGGCTGAATTTACCTGTCAACATTCTTCATTCTGATGCGCGTGTACCCTCTCTTTAACAGCTGACTTGGTTCCTTTTCTTGCTGGTCTCTAGGATTTTGAGGACGCGTTGCAGGAAGTGAGACCTTCAGTTTCGTTGAATGAGTTGGGTACATACGAGGAGTGGAACAGACAGTTTGGGAGCTTATCAATGTAGGAATATTCACTTTCGCGCATACATTGATAATATGTGAGGCAAAGAGCCAAACTTTCATTCTCATTGTGGACGATGTGAAATCAGGCCCTTCTCCAGTTCGGCTAGCCATTCCGTACTGATCTAACAGGAGTCATAACAGGAGTCATAACGGGCATAACAGGGTACATAATAGGAATCATAACAGGAGTACATAACAGGAATCATAACAGGAGTCATAACGGGCATAACAGGAGTCTTTTATTATTATTACTCGTCTGACCCATATATCTAGGTATGTGTCCTGGTGTACATCTCAACACACATACATCCATATATAAGCAAGCCGAGGGTTGTTACTGGAAGCTGATGGAGAACTGATAGCTCCTCTTATAGTAGTTTCCGTACACCCGGGACCAGCTTGAGGGCCTTAAATCCCCCTAACACGCATCTTCTGAGGGCCTTAAATCCCTCTAACGCGAATCGTCAGTTCAGGTAATCCACTACTATAAGCAAGGCATCATTCTGGCATCCATCACTTTCTCCCATTCCCCGTGCAAGTTATTCTTTATATGGCTTGTTAATATTATCAGATTACGGGAATAACTGGACATGACTGGAAATGGCCCTACAGATTCAAGATGTGGCCCCCACAGATTCAAGAGGTGGCCCCCACCACGTATGTGATGTGGCACTTTGTTCCATGTGGCACTTTGCTCTGAGGGGGATAGATTCTAGAGGTGGCCCCCACAGATTCAAGAGGTGCCCCCACCACGTAGGTGATGTGGCACTTTGCTCTGTGTGGCACTTAGTTCCATTCAGGAATAACAGGTCACTGTATACAATACAGGATAACAAGGCAGGATTCCCGTAAAGGTGATAATCACAAGGTCAAGTTATCATGCTGGGTGTCAAGTGATAGCATGACAGGATGATGATATTAGCAGGTAACAAGTCATGTAATAACAACATATAATACAAGTCCCGAGGAAAAGGTCCATATTCAAGAAGGTGATTAACCACAGCTGTCAGCCAAAGTTAGTCGACTAGGAATTTATGGGTAGTCGACTAATCAAGGGGTTAGTCGACCAAAGACAAGGGACAAGTCGACTAGCTAGGCTGCGTTTGGGAGAGCTGCGTTTCAAGAGGAAGGTTAGTCGACTAGGGCGTTAGGGGTAGTCGACTTGATAAAGCCGCGTCTGAGAGAGCCGCGTCTCAGGCAGAAAGGTTAGTCGACTTGGAAATTGTGGGTAGTCGACTAGTCAAGGTCGCGTCTCAGAGGACTGCGTCTTCAAGGAAGCTGCGTTAGTCGACTGGGAACAATGGATAGTCGACTAATAAAGTCCGCGTCTCAAAGATCCGCGTCTTCAGAAGAAAAGTTAGTCGACTAGGGGTGATTGCCAAGTCGACTAGGAATACTGCGTTTCCAAGAAGGGCGCGTTTCAGAAAAGAGTTAGTCGACTGGGGGAAACATGCAGTCGACTAACAGAGTTGCGTTCTCAGAAATAGGACTGCGTTTCAAAGGGGCTAGTCGACTTATGAATTGGTCAAGTCGACTAATACTGCCAAACAGTGAGCAAGACTAACTTTGGAAGTTATGGTTTGTTGATATGCAAATACAAGTTAATCAAGTCTTTGGCGAGGAAAAGCACTCGCCTAAAGGTGATCCTTGCTGCGTCCAACGAAGGGAAGTTCGGCCCCAATCCAAAGGAGGGTACCGGCCCTAAGTCTTGCCGCCGGAGAAGAACGCGGCCCCAATCCAAAAGGAGTGGCCGGTCTTCACAAAGTGATGGAGAGAGGTTGAAGGTGCAAGTCTAGTTCAAGTTGCCAAAATGGGATTTTGCAAACGGTGTCACGGGGAGCGACGAGTTGGCTAGAATGAAAGAGCTCGCCGAGGAGGTGAAGATGGTATACTTGGTGGTGGCTACGGTGGTGAAGGTGGTGGTGGAGATGGTGGAGAAGTTTGGTGGTGGAGATGGGTTCTTGGTGTAAAGAAAGGAAGAAGAGGGTGGTATGGATGGTTGGAGTTGGTGCCTTTGTTGTTGGAGTGGTGGAGGAGATGGAGAAGGAAGAAGTGGTGGTGTTGGTGGTAAAAATGGAGGTGGAGAAGGTGGAGTATGGGTGGCCCAAGGAAGTAAGAGGAGGCTCTTAGTGGCTTCTCTGTTGGTGGCTGCAGGAAACAAGGAAGAAGGAGAAGAGAAATGAAAGAGAGAGAAGGAGGTGGGGTGATTTATATAGTGGGGAAGTAATGATTGCAAGTTTAACTTTGGAAGCCAAGGAATGAAACTTGCGTTTCATTGGAAGGAGATGGGCTGCGTTTCATGCAATAAAAGGGCTGCGTCCAGGCCAAAGAATTGGACGCGGGAATGAAAGCTGCGTCCAGGAGGAGATGCAAAAAGGCTGCGTTTCACAAAAGGACAAAAGTCATGATGACTTGATGGAAGTGATTAGCAGCGCATTAAATGCAGCATGGGGAGGCGAGGAGAGGATCTCTGCATTAAATGCAGAATCCCAGGTAGGTGAAACTCGCGTTTGAGGGAGGAGAGAGAAAATGAGAAAAAGACAAAAGTGGAATATTGGGGCAATTCCTCGGTAACTGGGAAAACACTGAAAACTTCCGGAAAAGGTCCAAAAATAAGGTAACTTGGAAAGCTTTTTGGTGAAATCAGTTTTCAGGAATTCAATCTCATTTTCAAAATAAAAATCCTGAAGTCAATGGTCAATACCGGTCTACACCGGGTCGGCCAGATTTTGATAAAATCTGAAAAATCCCAGAAAATGTCTGAAAGAAGAAAATATAATTCTAAGAAGTAATATGAAAGCGGAATCTAGAAATTTGATTCCAATTGTAAACTAAAAATACAGGAATCAACTAGCGATACTGGCCGATACCGAATCCGGTGAAATTTTCATAAATTTATAAAATCCTCAGAAAAAGTATTTAGATAGAAAATGTGGTTTTAAGAAATAATGTAAAAAGGCACTCCTTGAAATTCCAATCCGTTTGCAAGTTAAAAATCCGGGAATCGGTCAGCGGCACTGGTCGACACCGGTTTTGAAGATTTCCAATTTAATTCAGGAAAATTCCAAAAAATCATAGAAAACCTAAAATATTGGAAAACGATGTTCAAAACTGAAATCGGTTAAATCGGAATATCAAAATGACCAAATCGAGTAATACCCTAGGATCGGGCCCTCGGTTCAGACTAGGGCTGACTCCGAGTCCACGAATCCAAATCCAAGACAAAACGTTCATATAAATAATTCATAATACAAAACAAATACAAGAAGTAAATCGAAAAATACGATCGAAAAATCTGAATACGCAACTAAGTACGTATTCCGGGAGCGGGGTGTTACAATCCATCCACCTTACAAAAATTGCGTCCTCGCAATTTCGATAAGGGGTAAATTGAACACAAAGAGGACAAGGGTGGAATTATACCAATTAAGATATGAAGCACTATAGGTAGGGCCCTCAAGTTGACTGATCAATAACCAGAATATAGAAATCTTCTGCACTTCCGGCTGTATAAATCTTCGAACAATGCCGAATAATACTGACTGATAACACAGCTTAGCAATAGAATTCCAGCTGTACTGCATACCTAGTATCACTCTGAGAATGAGCCAGAACACCAAAGATAAAGAAAACCCTGATAGTCCTGAGCATAATAAAGAAGACCGATAATTAAGAATTCCGAATACCAGGCATCAATCACTCTGAAAGATATAGCCGAGAATATAGAATATCCGTAGAGAATCCCGACTACTGACTTCTGAAAGATAACCCGTTCGAGATCAATCCTGAGAATACCCGAGCTTCATAGAGTTGGCCGAAGAGATCATCTCATAGCTTCATCCAGAACCAGCCACTACCTCTCTAGTATATCCATATCTTAAGTTGGTATAAAGGCTTCGAAAAACCAAAACAGGGGAAAGATAGAGGAAATTAGGAATCAAAGGAAAGATGATCAAGAAAAATAGATAACTCTGTACTTGTAGTTGGACTGTATAACCAGGACTCATGCATTCCAGTTGCAAATTTTTTTACCATTAATTTGCCGTCTGGACGTACTGAGGAAGTGAGAGCCTAAGCTCTGATACCACCCTGTAACGCCCCCCGATCCCGCGGGTACGGGGACGTCACTGCGACGTATATACGCAGGTCAGAAATACCCTCACGCATATACGCTAAGCATCAGTACAGGCAAGAATCAGAGTACGGAAGCAAGTGGTGCATTATACATTCCAACACATGAGTACAATTACAGAGTTATCACCAGAGGTGACAAATATTACAATAATATTACATCACCTGATAGGCGCAAATGCGAGAGTACAAAAAGATGTACATATATGAACTGCACAAAAGGCACTCACGAGTTTGCAATAGGAAAACTCGAGAGGCAAACAGGGGGCCTAGAAGGATGGAGTTCCGGATGGTCTGTTGAAGATCCGCGCTACCGCTGCGCTACTCTGATCAGCAACAGAGGGAATCTACACGCTCCAAGCTCCAAAACCTGGACATGAGGATCCAGGGGAGTCAGATGAAACTCCCCAGGAGAATGGTGAAGCAAAAGCCAAGTGGCGAGCCAGGACGAGCACAAATGTATATAACAAATAATATCAAGTAGGAAGTACTCATGATATGATCAGATAAGAACAGGAGACAGGCGGGTTAGAATACAAGTAAAGAGCATGGTATGAACAGATATAGCATAATAATCATAAAATAGGAAATCCGATATAAAACCTCATTACGGGCAAAACCGATTGTATAAGCTTAGGTCACGGCTCCATGAGACTAGTACATCGAAGGAATAATCCAAACAAGGAAACCCTCATCTATATACCTTTATCTCAAATCATCGTAATCCAAGCACATACAACCCGAATTACAAAGTGGTCATAACAAGAACACATAACAGGCATAACAGGAGTACATAACATGAATCATAACAGGAATCATAACGGGCATAACAGGAGTACATAACAGGAATCATAACAGGAGTACATAACAAGAGTCATAACGGGCATAACAGGAGTACATAACAGGAGTACATAACAGGAATCATAACAGGAGTCATAACGGGCATAACAGGAGTCTTTTATTATTATTACTCGTCTGACCCATATATCTAGGTATGTGTCCTGGTGTACATCTCAACACACATACATCCATATATAAGCAAGCCGAGGGTTGTTACTGGAAGCTGATGGAGAACTGATAGCTCCTCTTATAGTAGTTCCCGTACACCCGGGACCAGCTTGAGGGCCTTAAATCCCCCTAACACGCATCTTCTGAGGGCCTTAAATCCCTCTAACGCGAATCGTCAGTTCAGGTAATCCACTACTATAAGCAAGGCATCATTCCGGCATCCATCACTTCCTCCCATTCCCCGTGCAAGTTATTCTTTATATGGCTTGTTAATATTATCAGATTACGGGAATAACTGGACATGACTGGAAATGGCCCTACAGATTCAAGAGGTGGCCCCCACAGATTCAAGAGGTGGCCCCCACCACGTATGTGATGTGGCACTTTGTTCCATGTGGCACTTTGCTCTGAGGGGGATGGATTCTAGAGGCGGCCCCCACAGATTCAAGAGGTGGCCCCACCACGTAGGTGATGTGGCACTTTGCTCTGTGTGGCACTTAGTTCCATTCAGGAATAACAGGTCACTGTATACAATACAGGATAACAAGGCAGGATTCCCGTAAAGGTGATAATCACAAGGTCAAGTTATCATGCTGGGTGTCAAGTGATAGCATGACAGGATGATGATATTAGCAGGTAACAAGTCATGTAATAACAACATATAATACAAGTCCCGAGGAAAAGGTCCATATTCAAGAAGGTGATTAACCACAGCTGTCAGCCAAAGTTAGTCGACTAGGAATTTATGGGTAGTCGACTAATCAAGGGGTTAGTCGACCAAAGACAAGGGACAAGTCGACTAGCTAGGCTGCGTTTGGGAGAGCTGCGTTTCAAGAGGAAGGTTAGTCGACTAGGGCGTTAGGGGTAGTCGACTTGATAAAGCCGCGTCTGAGAGAGCCGCGTCTCAGGCAGAAAGGTTAGTCGACTTGGAAATTGTGGGTAGTCGACTAGTCAAGGTCGCTGTAGGCTGTCTAAAAATCACCAAGACAAGCCACCAAAACACAGAGATCCAAGATCCAGGCGCAAGGCTAAATGTGACAATCAAGACGCGAGAGATAACCCGCGTCTCAGCATCAAGGCGCGTTGGCTCAACGCCCGCGTCTCAGCATCAAGGCGCGTTGGCTCAACGCCCGCGTCTCAGCAACAAGGTGCCCCCACCTTGGTTGTAACCACCCCGATTATGGCGCCATCCATCGCCCATGTAGCGGGGAAGTTGGCCCTCATCGTGGAGCACTTTTAGGGGGCACGATCACCCCCTAAAAACCCTATAAATAGTCCCGTCACTATTGAAGGAGGACGACAATTTATCGGGCAAGGGAGAGATTCCGAGAAAAAAAAAGGAGAGATCATCAACAGAGAGAGAGAAGACCCTTCAGCGAGCTTACTGAGTACTAGCCGCTCTTCGCCTACCTCCTCTTCTAGAGTTTTGATAGACGGAGCTGAGTTACTCCCTCTACCTGCCAAGGAGAAGATCCCTCGACGGTCCAGAACGGTCATCTGGTCAACGGAGAACAAGATTCACTCTCCACCGCCACCGAAGAACCCAGCACTAAACAAAGGGGGAATTCAAGATTCAATATTCTCCCTCCCTTGTAACCGGAAGATTAAGCCGGCTGTAATTTTTCATCTGATTCAAGGAAACGTTACGCCAGCCCCCTTTTCCGCGTCGAACAAGAGATGGCGACTCCGCTGGGGACTCTGTTTGTTACCGACGAACAAGCTGTGGCGCAGGATGATGTTCTCCGTAAGGGGAAGATGGTCGAAACGCTCGTTGTCGAGTTCGACCAGGCGAAGTATGAAGAGTACCTCTCTTCTGGCTCCAAGAGCCCAAAGACCCGCGTCTGCCGCAGGGTCTCAACTGAAAAGCTACCCAAGGCCCAATCTGAGGCTCTGCCGGGTGCCGATGCCCACTGTGCCAAGACAAGTTCACGCGCCAACGCCTCCCAGAAGGCCCGCGTGACCTCAGGCACTGCTGTTGCGATCAACCACGTCGCACAGAACACACGCGCCAACGCCTCCCAGAAGGCCCGCGTGGTCCCAGGCACCACTGCTGCTGCGATCAACTGCGTCGCGCAGAATACCCGCGTCAACGTCTCCCAGGAGACCCGCGTGGTGAACACTCTTGGTTCTGTAAACCAGGAGGTTGTTGGTTTCTCCCCTCCTCCACGACGCAACCGGAATGCTGAGCGTCGACAGAGGAGACGCGCGCGTCAACTCCAAGTCGGAACCATTGGTTGTCCGACTGGGGGTGGACGCGGCATACAATCTGATGCCCAGCCCGCACCTCGTCCAGTGCGTGAGATCCGCGTTTGGCGACCCAAACGCGAGACTCCTCAAGTTGAGTCCTCTGAGGACCAACTCGTCAAACGCCAGGGTGAAACCTCCGCGTCTTTTCAAACGCAGGAAGTACGCACTCGTAGGCGTGGGGCCCAGCAGCCCGCTCTCTCTCAAGCAACTCTGCCCAAACGCATCAGGCAGCAACGCGAGACTCGCATGCGCGTCATACAGCCGCATCATGAGAACCGCGTCCCTGAAGTCTGCGTCCAGGCTGAACAGCACATGACTGTCTCCCGTCTTCGACGTTGCGAGACCAGTCTCTTTAATCCCCCTCCCACGGATTTGAGGGATTATTTGACAAGGAAAAGAAGTGCCAATCAAGCCACTTCGTCATGCTGCTGTCAACAGCTCATCCATATGCTCTCTGGATGCCATTATGGATCAGGCATGCACCAGCAGTCCTTAATCAGACAGCTGACCCTGATTCCCCCGTCAGCCAAAAGAAGACGCTCCCACAGAAGGAGAACCTTTTCAGATGTTGAATACCCGGAGCTTACTGCAAATATGACTAGCAGAAGCAAGGGAAAACAACCAATGGTCAACTCAGAGGAATCTGACTCTGAGCCGGAAGGGGTGTATCAACACACTCGCACCCGGACGGGGGCCATTCCCCCAATTGACTATAATGCCTTAGCCCGCGGCATTAGAATGGGTGATTTTCACTCCGCTGTAGTGGAGTCGCAGGCTTCAAACTCTTCCGTCGAGAAGGAGGCTTCCGCCTACATGGCAGACACTCCTGAGGAGACGACCAGGCGTTTAGAGCAGACGCAGAAGCGCCAGATGGATATAATCGCCTCTCAACAAAGATCCATTGACTCCCTCAAGCATATGCTTGAGAAATTGCTCGAAGAAAGAGCGAGATCTCCTCCTAGACGGCCGAAGGGGAAAGGGAGAAAGGGAGGAAGCCCACCCTCCGAACCTTCCGACGAGACACGACGATCTACCTCGGATGTGTCCAAGCCCCCGTCGCAGGCAAGAAGCGACCAAGACCAGGAGAAGACTCATGCTAAGAGGATGAGTCAATTGGAACGACGCCTCGAGGCCCTTGCCAATCGCAAGGACCTCCAAGAAGCTGGAGTGGTCCGGCCCTATCCGGCTGAGTGGGACTTAGTTCCATACCCTCCTAAGTTCAAGGCTCCAACCCTCCAAGCATTCGACGGGAAGGGGTCACCCAACCAGCACATCTACTGCTTCAAATCCCAGACCGGGAATGTAGTAGATAATGACGCCATCCTGGCGCGACTGTTCATCGGCACCCTGAAAGGGTTGGCTTTTGAGTGGTTTATGAAGCTCCCGGAGGGTTCTATCAAGAACTGGGGGGATCTAGAGAAGCTGTTCTTGACACGCTTCTTCGAAGATGACTCCGAAGTCACGATGCCCACCCTTTTAGCTACCAAACAGCGGAGAGGGGAGTCCGTCAAATCTTTCGTGGAAAGATTTCGGAACACGGCACTCCGGTGCCCAAGCGGTATGACCCAGGCCACCCTGGTGGAAACATGCCGCCACAATCTCCAAACCTCACTCCTTGATCAAATAGGAGTTGCTGAAAGCCGCACCTGGAAGCAGTTAGTCCAACAAGGTGAACAGGCTGAGGAGATTGTTGCCCGTGTCAGGGCAGAGGAAGGCAAGCTGCGGCCGGAAAGGTCGACAAGGCGTGCACCGGCACCAGACACCTCCCTCCAGACGAAGCGGAAGGATAATTTGGCGACGGAGACCAAATCTCCCACCAAACCTCAAACAGGCAGGGCAAGTGGCTCTTCAAGCCAGCCACGCCCTAACAAGCAGTATTCCTTCAAGGAGGAACACGTCGATTCGCTCTTCAAGCTACTCAACAAGAGCAATCGATTGAAGCTCCCTGAAATTAGGCGCCCGGAGGAAGTCGGCAAGACCGACAATCCCAACTACTGCATGTACCACAGGATGTTGGGACATCCTACCAAAAGCTGCTACGTCTTCAAGGACATTCTTCAGGCTCTGATTGACGCGGAGGTGTTAAAACTCCGACCAGAGCAGAAGAAGGTGACGGCCAATGTGACGTCGGTTCTCCAGTTCGGGAGACAACCTCCAGCGCCTGCGGGGGTAACTCCTATTCCAAGGGGAGAATTAAGAGTGGTCAACACAGACCCTCACCAGCAACAGGAGAAGGGCTTGGTAGCCGTCCCTACACCTCAGGGGGAAACCATGTGGGTCCACCCTGACCTCGTCAACGAACAGCAGTGGACTACTGTGACCAACAGGAATTCCAAAGGCAAGGCAAAAGCTTCGTCCTGCCATGTGGTATGTGCCTCCTCCCGAGAAGCAGAGGATGATGTTCCCTCACTGACCGACTCAGAGGAGGAAACGATAGTCTTGGCCGCAGAGCCCAACCAACCAACGACGGGAACTCGCTCGGGTCAACCCTACTTGAAGCAGTACGGCGAAGTGGCGGTAAACCCTCCGCAACCGGCTGCAGAGCCAACTAGGCCCTCCACGAAGCCACCTGTGGAGAAGCAGAAGGAGACTCGATTCTCTCGAGCCCTTCAAAGAGGCATCGCGGAAGGGTCTTCGGCACCTTACCGCTTTGATGTCCTGGCTCAGCTGGCCAACATTCCGGCACGCATTACCTTGTATGAACTTCTTAGACTATCAAAGTCGACCAGGGAAGCTCTGCAAGAAGCTCTGGCAAATGCTGAGGTCTTCATGACCCAGGTGCCGAAGGAGGAAGATGTAGAGGATTGCCTCCACGCTTCCCAGAATGCCCCCTGCATCACCTTCACGGCAGATGATATGCAGGTGAAAGGGAAGCATGATCGACCCCTGTACTTCACAGGTTACATCGGATCATCTGAGGTGAACCGCATTCAGGTAGATCCAGGGTCCGCAGTGAGCATTATGCCCCGCCGAGTCATGCAACACCTCGGCATCCCTACCCACCGTCTGAGCCCTACAAAGACGACCATCTACGGGTTCAATGCCAACGGCACCCGTCCGATGGGGAAGATCAAGCTCAAGTGCCAGATTGGGAGCCTCAAGTCGGAGGTGACGTGCTACGTCATCGATGCCGACACTTCCTACAATCTGCTGCTGGGACGACCATGGATCCACCGCAACTCCATCGTTCCCTCCACTCTTCACCAAGTCATGAAATACATTGACGCGAGTGGGAAGGTGCAAACGTTGGTTGCCGAAAGGTATCCGTTCAAGGGAGTCGAGAATTATTTCACGGATTCCCTTTTATATCAGGATCCGGTGGATGAAACCTCGCAACTGGAGGCGCCAGACTCTGGTAATGAGGCTGACACTGAGCCCGAGCAAGAAAAGTGCCTGTGGGAGTTAGAACCACTTGTAAAGAGCACTAATAAGCTCGATGTTGATAATACCACCGACGATGCAGGCGGTTGGTATATTAATGAAAGTCTAAACTTTGAATATTTTTCTGCGTGTGCATCCGATTCAATACCGTCGGATACTACTGCCGACGTAGACGATGACATTTGGTCGGCAATGGATGCTTTGACATCATTGCATGTACCAGTAAAATCATCTTTCGGGACATACCAGGATAATGGCGATGCGCAGGAATCTATATTCTTGGTTCCGGCAAGACGAAAAGGCCAAAGACCAATACTTTTCGGGCGAATTTCGTCTGAACCGATGCCCCGCGAAGAATCGGAAAGCGAGGAGGAATCCCCTCAGCTCGACCATTATGAATCGAAAGCACTCAGAATAATGAAGCAAATGGGGTACGATCTAATCAACAAGCCCGGGTTGAACTTCGGCAAAGGAAGAAGGACGCTACTTCGATCCTTTGTGCCAAAAGGGGAGGCCCCCGATTATTATCATCGGACACGCAGGAGGTTGGGCTATGTATCAACTCCAGTCCCATCAGCCTCTGATTCTCGAGAGTCGTCAAGTCACGATTGCTCTTCAGACACGTCATCGTGGGAGTCAGATGTCAGTGTCGGCAACATCTTCAAAGGGCTTTCAGTAAACATGGTTTCAACAGGCCATCTGGAAGATGAAGATGAAGAAATGATCCAACCTGATACAGATCCTTGGATCAAACATTTGAATGCTCTTTAGGATATCCGCTTTGAACAGCGTGAGCCACCCACAGATGACAAGGTTGTTCAGATCAACCTAGGAGATGAGGCCAACCCCAAGCCCATCTTCATAAGTGACGGCCTGTCGCCTCCAGAGAAGAATGATCTAATATCTCTTGTACAAGAGTATATAGATGTCTTCGCCTGGAACTATGAGGACATGCCAGGGCTTGATCCACAAGTGGCCATGCACCGCCTCAACATCAATTCGGACGTAAAACCTGTCAAACAACAGCAGCGACGGTTCCGTCCCGAAATAATGGAAGCAATTCAATCAGAAGTTAGAAAGCTCATCGATTCTGGCTTCATCCGGGAAGAACAACATCCCGACTGGGTAGCCAACATCGTCCCCGTCGCCAAGAAGAATGGGAAGATCCGGATCTGCATCGACTTCCGTGATCTAAACGAGGCCTGCCCCAAAGACGAATTCCCATTGCCAATCACAGATGTCATGATTGACAATACTTGTGGATTCGAGCGAATGTCCTTTATGGACGGGTTCTCAGGATATAATCAAATCAAGATGTATCCCGATGACGAAAAGCATACCTCCTTCAGGACTCCTCTAGGGGTATATTGCTACACCGTCATGCCCTTCGGACTGAAAAATGCAGGGGCAACATACCAAAGGGCCATGAACGCCATTTTCCATCAGCAAATGCGGAAAACGGTGGAATGCTATGTCGATGACATCGCGGTGAAAAGTCGCACTAAAGGCGATCACATAGCAGACCTGAAGGTGGTCTTCGACATCATGCGGGCTCATCAATTAAAGATGAACCCCACCAAATCCTTCTTGGGGGTAGCCAGTGGCAAATTCCTAGGATTTGTTGTGACTTCCACAGGAATCCATCTGGATCCAGAGAAAGTCCGCGCTATCCAAGAGATGCAACCCCCCAGAAGCCTCAAGGAGCTCAGGGGATTACAAGGACGATTGGCGTACATCCGCAGGTTCATATCAAACCTTTCCGGGAGATGCCAACCCTTCACCAAGCTGATGAAAAAGGGTGTTTCATTCATTTGGGACGACGCTTGTCAAAAAGCATTTGAGGAGATCAAACACTACCTCACCCAACCACCAGTTCTTGCAGCTCCGGTGTCCGGAAAGCCGTTTCTGGTGTACGTCCGAGCGATGGATCATTCTTTGGGAGCTCTACTAGCTCAGAATGACGATCAGGGACGTGAGCAAGCAATCTACTATCTAAGTAGAACAATGATTGGGGCCGAACATCGATACAACCCGATCGAGAAGGAATGTTTGGCACTAGTGTTCGCCATTCAGAAAATGCGACACTATCTGGTAGGCCAGACTATAAATGTCATATCAAAAGTCAATCCTTTGAGGTTACTTATGACAAAGCCTTCTTCACTAAATGGCCGACTGGCAAAATGAGCCATATTGCTATCACAATATGAGATGCATTTTCTGCCACAAAAGGCTATTAAGGGACAAGCGGTGGCGGACTTCTTAGCTGAACACCCAGATCCGAGGGCAGCCAAGCTCTATGAGGATCTCCCAGACGAGGCCGCCGAAGTCTGCCTGACTCAGACGTTGTTCGAAAGTCAAGTATGGCAACTTTTCTTCGACGGTGCATCAAGGACAAGCCCAAAGGGACGCATAGTAGCGGGGGTAGGAGTGGTACTCGTCTCCCCACAAAATTATGTGATTCCCCGAGCTGTCTCACTGACCGAACCCTGCTCCAACAATGTGGCGGAATACAACGCTCTTTTGATTGGGATGCAATTCGCCGATGAGATTGGCGTTAAAAATCTCGAGGCGTACGGTGATTCTAAACTCATCGTCAGCCAAGTTCGCGGAGAGTATGAGGTCAGACATGAAGATCTAGTACCCTATTACAATGCGACAATCCACATGGCCGAGAGGTTTTCAAACTTCTACATCGACCATGTACCGCGCAGGCAAAATGCGCATGCAGATGCACTTGCATCCTTGCTGCCTCCTTAGCCCTTCCAGCTGGAGTAATGGAGAAAGTATTCGTCTATAGCCACGACCTGTACTGTCCAAAAATTTCACTCGGAGACTGCCCAGGGTCAACGGGAGATCATCACGACAAGGAAACACTTGAAGTGTCAACTGGTCTAGAGCTTAAAAACTGGCGATTCCCCTACATCGACTATGTCTTGTACGGCATCCTGCCTGAGGACACCAGGGAGGCGGCTGCCATCCGAAGAAAAGCCCCCAAATTCTACTATAATGCGATTTCGCGAACATTGTATCGTCGATCGCATGACGGGATCCTGCTCCGATGCCTCTCATCAAAAGAAGCCCAAGGAGTATTGAAAGAAGCCCACGATGGTACTTGTGGAGCTCATCAACCTGGCCCCAAATTGGCACATCGACTCCAAAGGTTGGATTACTATTGGCCCAAGATGATCGCCGATGCTGTCGCTTATGCTAAGAGATGTCACGCCTGCCAATACACGGCGATTTCATCCATCAAGCACCAGGGTACCTCCACTCTACGACCTCTACTTGGCCGTTTGAAATGTGGGGGATGGACGTGGTTGGCCCTATCAGCCCACCATCATCGAAAGGACATCGGTTCATTCTAGCGATAACCGATTACTTCTCAAAGTGGGCCGAAGCTATCCCTTTGAAAGAGGTAAAATCTTCTAACGTGATCAAGTTCGTGAAACATCACGTTATTTACCGCTTCGGTGTACCTCGGCGTATCATCCATGACAATGGACCCCAGTTCATCAGCCAGGCTTTCCAGAGATTCTGCGCGAAGTTCAGAATCCAGAGTGTGTCCTCAACGGCATACTATCCTGCTGCTAACGGTCTTGCAGAAGCCTTCAATAAGACTATTGGCAAGCTTCTTAAAAAGTTCGTCTCGAAAAGTCAACGAGATTGGGACGACAAGTTGGGTGAATGCTTATGGGCTTATCGCACAACTGTGCGAACCCCGACTAAGGCCACGCCGTTTTCCTTGGTATACGGATGTGAAGCCGTGCTTCCCCTGGAGATCCAAATTCCATCTCTACGCGTCGCCTTGACAGCGGAGATGACGACCGAGGAGAAGCATCGACAGCGACTCCAGGAACTGGAGGCCTTAGACGACAAGCGTCTGCAAGCCCAACAGCAAATCGAGCTCTACCAGGCTCGAATCACCAGAGCCTTCAACAAGAAAGTTAAAGTGCGAACCTTCAAGAAAGGCGACCTTGTCTTAGCCGTCCGAAGACCTATGGTCATGACGCACAAGACAAAAGGAAAATTTCAACCCAAATGGGAAGGACCATTTGTGATAGAGTCAGTCTACTCAAATGGGTCATATCGCCTCATAACTTCAAATGGCGATACACTCATGATGCCGATCAATGGCAAATTCTTGAAGAAGTACTATCCTTAATAGTACTCTTCCTCCGATCAAGTTAAAAGTACACCTCTGATCGATCAAGTTAAAAGTACACCTCTGATCGATCAAGTTAAAAGTACACCTCTGATCAAACATCCGACGCCTCCGACGGCTAAGGATAGAGGAAAATGTTGGCCTTTGAGCCCGACATAAATCCTCGACAACTCATCATGCTGAAGGGAATAGCATGACTAGCCCAACTCAAACGGTAGTTGGTAAAGGCATGTCAAACCCGTTGACAGCTGAGGATTTGCTAAAAATCCTAAGGGACACGTTCCCATTTGATCCGACGCCCTCGACGGCTAAGGATAGAGGAAAATGTTGGCCATTAAGCCCAACATAAATCCTTGACAACTCATCATGCTGAGGGGAATAGCATGGCTAGCCCAACTCAAACGGTAGTTGGTAAAGGCATGTCAAACCCGTTGATAGCTGAGGGTTTGCTAAAAATCCTAAGTGGACTTGAGTCCACTCTTTTCTCCAAAAATCCCTTACCAATTCTCGTCCATAGAATGGTAGGACCACAAAATGCAATCATTACTACGTTAACACTATACCTCTGGTAATGAATACTCTTTGTTGAGTATAAACTTTGCTTGTTAACTCTGCATAGAGTAACAAACTCTCAAATTTGCCAAGTTAACACTATACCTCTGGCATTTCAAATTTCACTTGTCAATTCTCTTCAATAGAATGACAGGTCCTCAAATTGCTCTTATCACGAGCCAATTCTTGTCAAGTTAACATTACACCTCTGACAAACTACTGTTTAAGTTAACATTACACCTCTAAGCAGTACATCGAGTGCCTGTCAAGTTAATATCACACCTCTGATAGTCACCTTTCTTCAGACTTCCGTATCGAAGCTGAAATGGACGATGCCAAGTTAACACTACACTTCTAGCATCCGAGTCATCGCTAAGTTCAACAATACACCTATGGCCATGACCTTTCCTCGACTTCTTCGTCTAAGTCGAGATGACCAATGCTAAGTTCAACATCACACCTCTAGCATTACCTCACTGTTAAGTTAAACATTACACCTATGACAGTGACATTCTGAGTTAAGTTAATATCACACCTCTCACTCACATCCTTGTCGAGTTAACACCACACTTCTGACAAGACTATCTCCAACCCGTTAAGTTAATATCACACCTCTAACGGTAAAAGCTTTACCAGATTCCTCGCGGGTCTAGTTTCACTTACAGAATAACAGGTCCACCTAAAGACATTGTTAGGTTAACATTACACCGCTGACAATGTTTTATCAAATTCCCCAACTGACCTTGAATCAAGTCAATCCCAGACACTTGACAAAAGTTCACCTTCTCTGGGAGTACGCATTCCCCCTGTCACTTTCTTTTACAAAGTGGCAGGTCCACCAAAATCATTCTTTTGCTTCTAAAACAAAACATTCAAGACAATGAAGAGGCAAAAGGAAAAGTGTCACTTTTATTTATATCCAAACACATGAAAGTGATACAAAACGCTCTCTTATACAATAAGATTGAGTGTTACAATTAAGGAGTACAAAGAAGTCCCTCTCTCTCTCTGAGGCCGTACTCACTCCTTGAATCCGCATCTGATCCTAAGTGCATGATGTCTGGAGAAGTGCCGAATTGTGGCGACTGTTGGAACCGATTGCACTTTGATACGCGACGCCAACTTCGAAAGCGCCCTAGCTGACTAAGCCAGGAGCAATGGTGTTCTTGAGGTCCGGTGGCAACAGAAGAGCCTGCAACCCTTCGTTCAAGAGTTGATCTTTCCCCCGCAGGACATGGACTGTCCTTGATGTCACTTCTGGGATGGGAGAGGAAGAGGATCCTCTCCGCCACCACAACCGCCGGAACCTCATCGCCGTCATGCATACCCTGACCATCTCTTGCCATCAGGCAAGAGTGGTGCAGGAGATCTGAAGAGACCTTGGCGAGATTTGGGTCCTCGTCAGAGATATAATTTACTCTCTTACAAACGACGAGGACCATAATTTACTCTCTTACAAACGAATATTGAGCAAGTTCGCCAGCCGATATATTCTTTCCGGGGCCCAGCGAACCTGAAAAGGACGATCAAGCCTACCTGCAAAGAATAAACAAGAGAGTTAGAAAATCTGGAACTTAGTACACTTCAACAAAGAAAACTAAGTGACAGACGCGGCAGTCATTAGGGACTTCGGACGCGGAAATGATCTGCACACTCAAAACACCGCGTCAGCAGAAACAGACGCGAGTCAAAACTGTGCCACGCCCAGGATTCAAACGCGGTCTCAGTTTGCACCCGCGTCTAATGTACTAGACGCGAAAAACTTCAAACGCCGAAAATTGCCATCTCTCTGCTGGGTGAACAGGAGTTGCAAGATTCAGGTCTGAAACGCGCCAAGGCAATAGCCATGAGCAAAGCCAGCGTCAAGAGCCCGCGTTCAGAAACGTTCAAGTCACCAGCACAAATTCCAGAATAGGAATGCACCAGAATTTCATTCAGATGCCTATGCCAAAATACAGGCTATGGACATCATCGGGGTGACATACCAGCAGAAACCTCTGTCCAGAGTTGGCCTCTCTGCATCAAACGCGGGTGCGCAAGATGACATGGGAGAGGATTCCTTCTGAAGAGACCAAACAGAGGCATGAGAGCTCTGGGTCATCTTCATCCACGGGGTCACCTTCACCCATGAAGACGGTTCTCTGAAAGATAACTCAAGGCGAGACTTCTCTCGGAGCAAAACAAATGAAAACAGTCTAAGTTGGATTGTTGAAGAGGGAGAGGGTGCACTCTATTTATAGGCAGTCCCTAATAACTGTCATTAATGGGGCATCAATCGGAACCGTCGCGCACAACTGTCAAAGCCCAATCAAAAACGGACGCGTGGAACGCTGCTTTGGAAACCGCCAAAGTGCGCCGGTTTTTCAACCACCAGCGTCGGTTCTGCATGCAAGAGCATTAACGCCTAAATCCATTGAGAGGCCGACGCGTGGACAACTGCCTTGGGAAGCAACGGATGACCCGGAACCCCAATCGACAGTGAAGACTTGACGTTCAAAGATCTCCTAAAATCTTTCAAGTCAGGCTGCATTGAACGCAGATGGGAAAGTCGCGTCTCTTCAGCAGACAAGGCTGCGTATCCCGTGTCTGCTCGATCCGCGTCTTTCTTAGCAAGACAGATTCGCGTTATTCAGAGCCGCGTTTCACTCCATGGACTGACGACCGCGTCTCACTCTATGGATCAATGCTGCGTCTCATCAAGAAGACCGCGTATCAATCTGTGATTGACGCTGCGTCTCGCTCTATGGATTGACGCTGCGTCTCATCATGATGACCGCGTCTCACTCTGTGATCGACGCTGCGTCTCATCAAAAGGACTTAGTAAAATCTAAGTTCCTGTAGACTGACGACCGCGTCTCACTTTATGGATCAATGCCGCGTCTCATTAAGAAGACTCAGAGTCAAGGCCGCGTTTCATTAACAGAACTTAGTCTTACCTAAGTTTAATATTCACAGCCAGTTACCAAGGAGTTGGATTCGCCTACAGCTGAGCAAAGAAGATGGAGCAAAATTTTTCAAACTTTTATTATAAACAGTAAAAGTGGATACAAACACTCTAAACAGAGTGTCCTCTTCTTTACAAAAAAGGGGGGAAAAGAAAAGAAGGCTAAATATCCTGGTTCGCCAAGGTACGGATTTGTTCCCTAAGGCGGTGAATCTCGTGTTGGCGCGTCCTTTCAGCTTCCATAACAGCCCGGTCCCGCAGCTCCTCTTCGGATAAGAAATTTCTTGCGGCCAGCTGCGCTCGCAGAGATTCCACCCTGGAAGAATGTAGAGACAGACTCTCTTCAGCTCGCGCCTTAGCAGCTTGTTGCTCCTCTAGCTGCTTTTTGATGGTAGCAAGCTTTTCCTCATTGAGCGCAAGCACAACTTCTGCCTTGGCAATGGTGTCCCGAGCCCTGATGATGACTTGCTCTGTGCTCTGCATGACAAGCTCGGATTCCCTTGAATCGCCAGCTAGTTTCTGACATTCAGCCTGGGAATATTCGAGGTTGCGGATCTCTGCAGCGATTTGTGCCTCCGCTTCCTGTCGCTCTCGTTCTTGAGCAGCTAGGAGCCTAGTCAGGGTGGCCTGGGCCTCACTAAAAGAGCCAGCATCTTCCAAAGACTCCAGCTCCTGCAGGTAGTCTCCCAGTTGCTCTACCACCCGCAGACACGCCTTGGCAAGTGAAGGGCCTCCGATTAATTCGACGTTCACGGCCAGATTTTTAAGAAGCGTCTGGGCAAATTGGAACGAGCTGTTTCCACGTAAGATGAGATCAATACATGATCCCATCGAAGCGAAGAATTGCTGCACCATCTGACGTGCCAGTTCCCCCATGTCTTCACCACCTAGGAAGCTTCCCGACCCCTTTTCTGTCACAGGATAGGGGATATAAGGCGGATCTTCTCGCACAAGAGTCGTGCTAGCCGTCGAGACGGCAAGAGCTAGACCGGCCGCTGACGCTTCCGGAGGTACTACCTCTACAGGAGCCTCCACGACCAATGAGGGAGTAGTAAGCACGACCTCCTCAGAAACCTCCACCGCGACTTGAGCTGTATGGCCTTCTGGAAGAGTACCAACCATCGGACTCTCCACCTGAGCCCCCTCAGTCCTCTCTGCAAGTTATCGCAGCGTCAGCCACAATGATGGAAAAGCGAAACATTTAAAACGTCAGAGCTGCCTTACCTAGTTGGAGGTCCAGAGGTATCGAATCCTGTGGGGTAGAATTCTCCCCGGCTTCAGCAGTAACCTCCTCGCCCGGCAGAGTGAGAGCCTCCTCAGCCTTAGTGGTTGCTTCCTCTTCTGGCAGAGTGGAAGGCTCCTCAGTTTCAACAGCTGCCCCCTTTGAGGGTATCTCAGCAGCCGAGACCTCAATCCCCTCGGGCCGGATCAACTCTACCACCATCTCCTCAATATGCGAGGAGGTTGTAGCCTCAGCATCTTCGGCCGACCCTGCAACATAAGAGAAGAATGTTAGAACATCCTCTTCAAATATGTAAAGAGAAATTAGGACGGAAGATGGAAAGAGTACCTTCAGCAGGGATAATCGCCAGCGATGGTGCAGTCGATGGCTCGCCCCCATATATTTCCGCCTCCGAGATGTGGAAGAATTTGCTCTGATCAGGAAGAGCGGGTTCATCGCCATAGTCGACCTCGTCTTCAAAGGCGCTTTCCCCCGATAACGAAGAAGACGACAGCGCAACGCGAGGAAGCTCCGCAACAGGAGCCTTACCTCCGATCACCCCAGTGGTAGGACTAGGGTCAACTGCCCTAGGACTAGAAATGAAGACGCTAGGAGACCCCGGCTGCCGTACCTCACCTCTCCCTTCATGAGCAGAAGGAAGCTCGGGCTGAGCTGAGAGTCCTGGAATCTCAACATCCTCTTCACCCATTATGTCGACCTCAAGCCGCTCATCATCATCACCAGCGGTGAGTTCATCAACAAGCTCCCCCTCCTCCACGGTCTTGCGGTGTGACCTAGGGGCACGGACTAGGGAAAATCTTCATCTTCCGACGGTTCCTCAACTCTAACAGGGACGTCTTCAGGAGGAGCCTCAACTCCAGCAGAGATGTCTCCGGATTGAGAGACTTCAGCCGTTAAGTCCCTCCGAGCCTTCTTTGGGGCAGGCTCAGCAATAGAAGCAGAGCGTCGACGACGCTTGCTCGCCAACTGCTTAGACCTCCTTGCCCGCGGCTCCTCCCTCGTGGCTGGTGGCTCCGCCCTTGTCGCTGGTGGCTCTGCCCTTGCCGGTCGCGGCTCCGCCCTCACTGCTGGGGGCTCCCTCCTCGATCTTCGCCCGACCTCCTTTTGGGCCTTCATGTACTGTTCTACGAGTTTCGTCGGTTTACTAGAATCAGTCCTGGCCTCGAGACTTGCATTGATGCTCTCAATGCATGAAGACGCCGAAAAAAAGTCTGGCGTTTGGATGGCTTGGGAGTACCAAGTACAGAAGCTGAAACTCGTACGGCACTTGGGCCCCTCGAGAGGTAGACGAAAAGATACTCCCGTCCCTCCAGCCACACTATAGTACCAGGCCCGAGCACCTTCGAACAGGTTCCCTTCGAAGGCAAGTCTAGCATTGGGGTTCCCGACATAGAGCTGATCATAGCCGAACTGTCGAGCGAAGCGACTCGGCATGTACGGCTCAATGGTACATGACGTCCCTTGCCGGAAAAGCACATATCCGGGCCGGATATTTAGCAACCACCAGAAGGCCCCCGCGGATAACCTCGTGAAGTCATCTGGGCCAATAGAATCAACAAGTAGATCCCCGAAAGATACATCAGGGATCTGGAGGAGGCAGCGATTGAGCTGGTAGTTTGCAGGGTCTGAAAGGCACTTCCGGACGTAATATATATAAGGATCACGCCATTTTGAACCCTCCAACCGCTGTACAAAAGGGACAGAACTCTCCCTCCAACGCGCTGCCGTCATCAAAGAAGGGCAATGCATCACGTACCAAGCAATAAGGTACGTGTAAGGCAGCTCAACACGAGGGTTGGGACGCTTCACCGTCGGACTCCCCTCTGAGTCAACATACGGCTTTCCCTCGGAGTCTGCAGTTTTTGGTGGCTCGCAGAAACTCTTAGTGAGCGCCCGCAGCCCGCTCTGAATACCAGCCGCCACGGCCGGGAGAAGGGCTATGGGGTTCCCATGAGCCAGGAGCACCGCCGGGTACACCACGTCAGCAACAATGACTTCATGCGGCAGCGTGGGCACCACACAGCGCTTCAGCCACAGCATCAGAAAGCCCGCCAACAGCGCCCGATCGGAGATAGGGGTCCGGGCTTGATGGTGAAAGCTCTCAAAAACCAAGTCAGGGTCAAAACCGTCCTCATTCGACTCCGTGGTGTAAAAACTGTCAGGAGCCTGGTCGATCCTGTCTTCAATCTCCCTGTCAGAGCTGGGATCCAATCGGGTTATCCGATGGTCTTTGGTGTTGACGTTATTGAACAAGTAACTGGCCCAAGACAGTTGCTTGACTCCCTGCGACCGCCATTTGGTTATCTGGCCGCAAATGTGGAAGTGACATAGCACTTCCCAGTAGGTCTCATATATGAGGGGAAACTCCTCCTTCACATAGCGAAGCTCCACAGCGGTCGGGACATATTCCTCATAGGGAATATCCCCTGTCGACAGCCCCGAGACCTCGTGCAGCTCGTGCAGAGCAAGGCCCATCTCCCCGACCGGAGTGAAGAACGTCCCCGTCGAAGGATTATAACGCTCTAGAATCCCGAAGAAGTTCTGAGAGCTTTGAGGGATCCCCCACTGCACGGCCCTGACTGCCGAGTACAGTCCCACGCGCTTTAGCAGACCCCCGAGCTCGGTAAGGACAAAGCCGACCATCCTGCCCCACCAATAGTTCTCCGTGGAACGGACCCACCCCGGCGCACGGAACCCAACCGGGTAGTCACCCTCCGCCTCCATGAAGGCGTTGAGGAAGGTAGTGCCAAGTTGTGGTATCTCCCCAGCTGGAACCTCAGTCCTGCGCGACCCAGGGAAAAGGCCGATAACTGACCTGTCATGGCTATCATGACGGTATACTTTGTGGGAGCCCAAATCACCGAGAGTGATCTCGGGAACATATCGAGCAAGGTCCCATTCCATCTTCGAGGGACGGACATATGCTGGAAGTAGGACAGCGGGAACATCCTCTCCATGTCCGGAAGAAAGAATCTTCCACCCTTTATTTGACGGAGCCATTTGTAAGTTCCGTCATACACGCTATGGCCGCCCTCGTGGATACGATCTCCGAAGAAGAAGGCAGGCTTCTCCAGCTTGATGCCAGCATCTGTTGCGAATGCTGCATCAGTCATAAACACCCGAAGAGTTCTCATGTCAACATTTGAGAACCTCTCTCTGCGATCCGGTGACTTGTCAGCAGTCACAGGAACGGTCCTTTGTAATACAAAAGTCAAATCCCGGTCAGCACCACCTACATGACCAAAGTGGCACTTCTTGGCGAGTGAAGTAGCAGGGCGTGGCGCTGCAAAAAGAAAAGGACACTTAGTTAGATACTCTATCAAAAGCATAGAAAAAAAAATGCTAAGTGTTCATAATCCGCACGCAGAAGAGACACTGGACGCAGGAATTATCAAATTCGCGTCCAGACCTGCGCATCCACGCAGAAGAGACACTGGACGCAGGAATTATCAAATTCGCGTCCAGACCTGCGCATCCACGCAGAAGAGACACTGGACGCAGGAATTATCAAATTCGTGTCCAGACCTGCGCATCCACGCAGAAGAGGCACTGGACGCAGGAATTATCAAATCCGCGTCCAGACCTATGGGATCGGCGTCTCCACAACATTCTCCTTGATGTTACTTCTGGGGTGCGAAAAGAAGGGAGTTATCCACCTTAACCCTTCCACCACCATAATCGCCAGAAGTTAAGGAGGGTAACTCCCTTCCTTTCACATCCCCAGATGTCAAAGTGCTTGGACTCGGGTGCCAGATTCATCAAAATTAGCAGCTGATGAAACAGAACGCAAGGATCAAATCCGCGTTCTGTAAACTAAATCCGCGTCTGAACCCTTCACAAATAGAAAATATTCTAAGTGAAGAATCTGAAGCGCAGGACTCAAGGGCGCGAGGGTCCAAACCCGCGCCTCGGTTATCAACCCAAAGACTGCGTCTGGGAATCAAACACGATTTAAAATTCGCGTGTTAAGGGTTCTTAAAAGTTCTTTGAACTTTCTTTAATGGCGAAACTTCCACCTAAAAGGCCTTTACCTGGAGACCTGGGAGAACGACGTCCTGTGCAGAGGAGGAGCTGCCCCTCTGGGCCTCGGCAATGGTCGCCTTAGAGGACGACGCGGTCGGCTTGGCCTTGGGTGCCATTTGTGATCAGAGGTCAATGAAGAAGATGAGCAGTAATGGAGAAGAAGAACTCTCTTAAATCTCTGAGTAAGCGCGTTCGGAGAAGAAGATGCATCTCTCCAACTGTTGCCTTTTATAGGCACAGGGATTCGCGAAGATACGCGGCGTGTGGCCCGGTAGACGCTGCAGCGAGTCGCCGCTTGACGCGTGTAACAAAATCGTTTCTGAACGGAGAAGATCATGCGTCGCAACCCCGCCACGAGTCAGCAGTCGACACGTGGAGCAGTTCATTTAATGAACCAGGAAATCCGCGCGCCAAAAGGCGAAATTTCGCCGGTTCCCTAGGCCAGCTGGCGGCGTAATCATGACATGGCACAGAATTCGCGCCCAAAGAACGCACCTCCTCGATGGACATGCCACGTCAGCCTCTCCATGAATGCATTTGGAAGGTCGCGTCTCTCTAAGAAATTCGCGTCCTTCCAGTCTGGCCAAATATCGCGTCTGCCTTCTGAAGATCAGTCACGTCTCCATTGCCAAAGGACGCACGTTACAGAAATCGCGCCTTTACAGCAGTACCATCTCTGCTTTTTGAAAAAGAACCTGCGTTTGGCCTCCTGCTTCTGCAAAATCAGTTCAACAGTACACTGACGCAAGCAGACGACCAACCACTCCTGGCTTAAAGCACGCCAGTGACAGACTAAAAGCAATCGGGGAGGTTTAGACTGTGCATCTAAACACTCAACATGATCAACTCTGGGGGCTTCAAAGAGTTCAACAGTACACTCACGAAGACCAACTCCAGATAAGATTAAACCCGGAGCATCAACAGTCTAGTCATGAAGGCGAACTCAGCTAGAGTCCAAAGTATTTCGAAATCCGTCCCAGTTAACTGCGGAATGTCAAAAACTTTGGAGGGGGTTCTGTAGGCTGTCTAAAAATCACCAAGACAAGCCACCAAAACACAGAGATCCAAGATCCAGGCGCAAGGCTAAATGTGACAATCAAGACGCGAGAGATAACCCGCGTCTCAGCATCAAGGCGCGTTGGCTCAACGCCCGCGTCTCAGCATCAAGGCGCGTTGGCTCAACGCCCGCGTCTCAGCATCAAGGCGCGTTGGCTCAACGCCCGCGTCTCAGCATCAAGGGGCGTTGGCTCAACGCCCGCGTCTCAGCAACAAGGTGCCCCCACCTTGGTTGTAACCACCCCGATTATGGCGCCATCCACCGCCCATGTAGCGGGGAAGTTGGCCCTCATCGTGGAGCACTTTAAGGGGGCACGATCACCCCCTAAAAACCCTATAAATAGTCCCGTCACTATTGAAGGAGGACGACAATTTATCGGGCAAGGGAGAGATTCTGAGAAAAAAAAAAGGAGAGATCATCGACAGAGAGAGAGAAGACCCTTCAGCGAACTTACTGAGTACTAGCCGCTCTTCGCCTACCTCCTCTTCTAGAGTTTTGGTAGACGGAGCTGAGTTACTCCCTCTACCTGCCAAGGAGAAGATCCCTCGACGGTCCAGAACGGTCATCTGGTCAACGGAGAACAAGATTCACTCTCCACCGCCACCGAAGAACCCAGCACTAAACAAAGGGGGAATTCAAGATTCAATATTCTCCCTCCCTTGTAACCGGAAGATTAAGCCGGCTGTAATTTTTCATCTGATTCAAGGAACGTTACGCCAGCCCCCCTTTTTCGCGTCGAACAGACGCGTCTTAGAGGACTACGTCTTCAAGGAAGCTGCGTTAGTCGACTGGGAACAATGGATAGTCGACTAATAAAGTCCGCGTCTCAAAGATCCGCGTCTTCAGAAGAAAAGTTAGTCGACTAGGGGTGATTGCCAAGTCGACTAGGATACTGCGTTTCCAAGAAGGGCGCGTTTCAGAAAAGAGTTAGTCGACTGGGGGAAACATGCAGTCGACTAACAGAGTTGCGTTCTCAGAAATAGGACTGCGTTTCAAAGGGGCTAGTCGACTTATGAATTGGTCAAGTCGACTAATACTACCAAACAGTGAGTAAGACTAACTTTGAAAGTTATGGTTTGTTGATATGCAAATACAAGTTAATCAAGTCTTTGGCGAGGAAAAGCACTCGCCTAAAGGTGATCCTTGCTGCGTCCAACGAAGGGAAGTTCGGCCCAATCCAAAAGGAGGGTACCGGCCCTAAGTCTTGCCGCCGGAGAAGAACGCGGCCCCAATCCAAAAGGAGTGGTCGGTCTTCACAAAGTGATGGAGAGAGGTTGAAGGTGCAAGTCTAGTTCAAGTTGCCAAAATGGGATTTTGCAAACGGTGTCACGGGGAGCGACGAGTTGGCTAGAATGAAAGAGCTCGCCGAGGAGGTGAAGATGGTATACTTGGTGGTGGCTACGGTGGTGAAGGTGGTGGTGGAGATGGTGGAGAAGTTTGGTGGTGGAGATGGGTTCTTGGTGTAAAGAAAGGAAGAAGAGGGTGGTATGGATGGTTGGAGTTGGTGCCTTTGTTGTTGGAGTGGTGGAGGAGATGGAGAAGGAAGAAGTGGTGGTGTTGGTGGTGAAAATGGAGGTGGAGAAGGTGGAGTATGGGTGGCCCAAGGAAGTAAGAGGAGGCTCTTAGTGGCTTCTCTGTTGGTGGCTGCAGGAAACAAGGAAGAAGGAGAAGAGAAATGAAAGAGAGAGAAGGAGGTGGGGTGATTTATATAGTGGGGAAGTAATGATTGCAAGTTTGACTTTGGAAGCCAAGGAATGAAACTTGCGTTTCATTGGAAGGAGATGGGCTGCGTTTCATGCAAAAAGGGCTGCGTCCAGGCCAAAGAATTGGACGCGGGAATGAAAGCTGCGTCCAGGAGGAGATGCAAAAAGGCTGTGTTTCACAAAAGGACAAAAGTCATGATGACTTGATGGAAGTGATTAGCAGCGCATTAAATGCAGCATGGGGAGGCGAGGAGAGGATCTCTGCATTAAATGCAGAATCCCAGGTAGGTGAAACTAGCGTTTGAGGGAGGAGAGAGAAAATAGGGAAAAGACAAAAGTGGAATATTGGGGCAATTCCTCGGTAACTGGGAAAACACTGAAAACTTCCGGAAAAGGTCCAAAAATAAGGTAACTTGGAAAGCTTCCCAAAAATTCTCAAAAATCATAAATATTATAAAAAGATTTTTGGTGAAATCAGTTTTCAGGAATTCAATCTCATTTTCAAAATAAAAATCCTGAAGTCAATGGTCAATACCGGTCTACACCGGGTCGGCCAGATTTTGATAAAATCTGAAAATTCTCAGAAAATGTCTGAAAGAAGAAAATATAATTCTAAGAAGTAATATGAAAGCGGAATCTAGAAATTTGATTCCAATTGTAAACTAAAAATACAGGAATCAACCAGCGATACTGGCCGATACCGAATCCGGTGGAATTTTCATAAATTCATAAAATCCTCAGAAAAAGTATTTAGATAGAAAATGTGATTTTAAGAAATAATGTAAAAAGGCACTCCTTGAAATTCCAATCCGTTTGCAAGTTAAAAATCCGGGAATCGGTCAGCGGCACTGTAGGCTGTCTAAAAATCACCAAGACAAGCCACCAAAACGCAGAGATCCAAGATCCAGGCCAAGGCTAAATGTGACAATCAAGACGCGAAAGTCCAAACCCGCGTCTCAGCATCAAGGCGCGTTGGCTCAACGCCCGCGTCTCAGCATCAAGGCGCGTTGGCTCAACGCCCGCGTCTCAGCATCAAGGCGCGTTGGCTCAACGCCCGCGTCTCAGCAACAAGGTGCCCGCACCTTGGTTGTAACCACCCCGATTATGGCGCCATCCACCGCCCATGTAGCGGGAAAGTTGGCCCTCATCGTGGAGCACTTTTAGGGGGCACGATCACCCCCTAAAAACCCTATAAATAGTCCCGTCACTATTGAAGAGAGGGGATTTTCGAAAAGAAAAAGGAGAGATCATCAACAGAGAGAGAGAGCTCGACTCTTCAAGCCAGCTTGCTGCGTACAAGTTGCTCTTCGCCTACCTTCTCTTTTAGAGTTTTGGTGGACGGGGCTGAGTTACTCCTTCTACCTACCAAGGAGAAGATCCCTCGACGGTACTGACGGTCATCTGGTCAACGGAGAACAAGATTCACTCTCCACCGCCACACGAAGAACCCAGCACTAAACAAAGGGGGAATTCAAGATTCAACATTCTCCCTCCCTTGTAACCGGAAGATTAGCCTGTTGTAATTTTTCATCTGATTCAAGGAAAAGTTGCTCCAGTCCGCTTTTACAGTTTTCCGCGTCCAACAAGAGATGGCGACTCCGCTGGGGACTACGTTTGTCACTGACGAACAAGCCGTGGCGCAGGATGATCTCCTCCGTAAGGGGAAGATGGTCGAATCACTCGTCGTCGAGTTCGACCAGGCGAAGTATGAAGAGTTTCTCTCTTCTGGCTCCAAGAGCCCAAAGACCCGCGTCTGTCGCAGGGTCTCGGCGGGGAATGGCCCCGAAGCCCGACCTGAAGCTCTCTTGGGCGCCGCTGCTGTTGCCCACTGTGCCCAGCAAAGTTCACGCGTCAACGCCTCTCAGAAGGCCCGCGCGATCTCAAGCACAGTTGCTGTTGCGACCAACTCCGGCGCACAGAAAACCCGTGTCAACGTCTCTCAGGAGACCCGCGTGGTTAAACTCCCTGATGTTCAACATCAGGATGTTGTTGGTTTCTCTCCACCTCCTCGACGCAACCGGAATGCTGAGCGTCGACAGAGGAGACGTGCGCGTCAACTGCAAGTTGGAACCGTTGGTTGTCCAACTGAAGCTGGACGCGACGTACAGTCTCGCGCCTTGCCCGCGTCACGTCCAGTACGTGAAATCCGCGTTTGGCGGCCCAAGCGCGCAACTCCTCAAGTTGAGTCCTCTGAGGACCAACTTACCAAACGCCAGAATGAAGCTTCTCGTCAAACGCAAGAAGCACGCGCCCAGAGACGAGGCGCCCTGCAGCCCACTCTCTCTCGCGCGCCTCTACCCGGACGCACCAAACAGCAACGCGAGACCCGCGTCTCATCTCAACAGAGACGCCGGACGCGCGTTCCACAGCCGAGACGCAGAAACCGCGTCTCTGAAGTCTGCGTCCAGACTGCACAGCGCATGGATGCCTCCCGTCTTCGACGTTGCGAGGCTAATCCTTTCAATCCCCCTCCTATGGATTTGAGGGATTACTTGACGAAGAAAAGAAGTGCCAATCAGGTCACTTCATCATGCTGCTGCCAACGGCTCATCTCCATGCTCTCAGAGTGCCGTTGCGAATCAGGCGTACACCAGCAGTCTTTGGTCAGACAGCTGACCCTGATTCCTCCGTCAGCTAAAAGAAGACGCTCCCACAGAAGGAGAACCTTCTCTGACGTTGAGTACCCCGAGCTCACTGCAAATATGACAAGCAGGAGCAAGGGAAAACAAATTGCAGTCGGCTCAGATGATTCCGAGTCTGACTCTGAACCGGAAGGGGTGTATCGACACACTCGCACCCGGACGGGGGCCATTCCCCCAATTGACTATAATGCCTTAGCCCACGGCGTTAGAGTGAATGATTCCCACTCCGCCGTAGTGGAATCAGGGGCTTCGAACTCTTCCGTCGAGAAGGAGACCTCTGCCTACATGACAGGCACTCCTGAGGAGACGGCAAGACGTATAGAGCAGGTCCAGAAAGCGCAAATGGACATGATTATTTCTCAGCAGGCGTCGATTGACTCCCTCAAGCAGGCGATTGCACAACTGCTGGAAGACAGGAGGAAATCTCCTCCTAGGAGGTCAAAGGGCAAAGGGAGAAAGGGAGGAAGCTCATCTTCCGAACCTTCTGAAGAGAGGCAGCAATCTACCTCCAGTTCGTCCAAACCCTCGTCGCAAGTAAAAGGCGACCAAGACCCAGAGAAGGCTCATGCTAAAAGGATGAGTCAATTGGAGGAACGCCTCAATGCCCTTGCCAGTCGCAAAGCCCTCCAAGAAGTTGGAGTGGTCCGGCCCTATCCAGCTGAGTGGGATCTAGTCCCGTACCCTCCTAAGTTCAAGGCTCCAACCCTCCAAGCCTTCGATGGGAAGGGGTCCCCTAATCAGCACATCTACTACTTCAAATCCCAAACCGGGAATGTAGTAGATAATGACGCCATCCTGGCGCGACTATTCATCGGCACCCTGAAAGGGTTGGCCTTTGAGTGGTTCATGAAACTCCCGGAAGGTTCTATCAAGAACTGGGGCGACTTGGAGAAGCTGTTCTTAACACGCTTCTTCGAAGATGACTCCGAGGTCACAATGCCCACCCTGTTAGCTACGAGACAGCGAAAGGGAGAGTCCGTCAAATCTTTCGTGGAGAGATTTCGGAACGTGGCACTCCGGTGTCCAAGCGGTATGACCCAGGCCACCCTGGTGGAAACGTGCCGCCACAACCTCCAAACCTCACTCCTTGCTCAAATAGGAGTTGCTGAAAGCCGCACCTGGAAACAATTAGTCCAACAAGGTGAACAGGCTGAGGAGATTGTTGCCCGCGTCAGGGCAGAAGAAGGCAAGCCTAGGCCGGAAAGGTCGACCAGGCGAGCACCAGACACCTCCCTCCAGACGAAGCGGAAGGATAATTTGGCGACGGAGACCAAATCTCCCACCAAACCTCAACCAGCCAAGGCGAGTGGCTCTTCAAGCCAACCCCGCGCCAACAAGCAGTATTCCTTCAAGGAGGAACATGTCGATTCGCTCTTCAAGCTACTCAACAAGAGCAACCGACTGAAGCTCCCTGAAATTAGGCGCCCGGAGGAAGTCGGCAAGACCGACAACCCCAACTACTGCATGTATCACAGGATGTTGGGACATCCTACCAAAAGCTGCTACATCTTCAAGGATGTCCTTCAAGCTCTGATTGACGCGGAAGTGTTAAAACTCCGACCAGAGCAGAAGAAGGTGACGGCCAATGTGACGTCAGCTCTCCAGTTCGGAAGACAACCCCCAACGCCTGCGGGGGTGATCCCTATTCCAAGAGGAGAACTGAGAATAGTCAACACAGACCCTCACCAGCAGCAGGAGAAGGGCTTGGTACCCGTCCCTACGCCTCAAGGGGAAATTATGTGGGTCCACCCTAACCTAGTAGACAGTCAGCAGTGGACTACTGTAACCAACAGGAAGTCCAAAGGCAAGGCAAAAGCTTCGTCCTGCCATGTGGTATGTGCTTCCTCCCGAGAAGCAGAGGATGATGTTCCCTCACTGACTGATTCAGAAGAGGAAACAATAGTCTTGGCCGCAGAGCCCAACCAGCCAACAACGGGAACCCGTTCAGGACAGGCATACCTGAAACAGTACGGCGAGACGGCGGTAGCCCCTCCACAACCGGCTGCAGAGCCAACTAGGCCCTCCACGAAGCCACCGGTGGAGAAACAAAAAGAGACTCGATTCTCTCGAGCCCTTCAAAAGGGTATAGCGGAAGGATCCACAACGCCTTACCGCTTTGATGTCTTGGCTCAATTGGCCAACATCCCGGCGCGGATCACCCTGTATGAGCTTCTAAGACTATCAAAGTCGACCAGGGAGGCTCTACAAGAAGCGCTGGCAAACGCTGAGGTCTTTATGACCCAGGTGCCGAAGAAGGAAGAGGTAGAGAATTGTCTCCACACCTCCCAGAATGCTCCCTGCATTACCTTCACGGCAGATGATATGCAGGTCAAAGGGAAGCATGATCGACCCCTGTACTTCACAGGTTATATCGGATCATCTGAGGTGAACCGCATTCAGGTAGATCCAGGGTCCGCATTGAGCATCATGCCTCGCCGAGTCATGCAACACCTCGGCATCCCTACTCACCGTCTGAGCCCTACACAGACGACCATCTACGGGTTCAATGCCAATGGCACCCGTCCGATGGGGAAGATCAAGCTCAAGTGCCAGATTGGAAGCCTCAAGTCGGAGGTGACATGCTACGTCATCGATGCCGACACTTCCTACAATCTACTGCTGGGACGACCATGGATTCACCGCAACTCCATCGTTCCCTCCACTCTTCACCAAGTCATGAAATACATTGACGCGAGTGGGAAGGTGCAAACGTTGGTTGCCGAAAGGTATCCGTTTAAGGGGGTCGAAAATTATTTCACGGACTCCCTCCTATATCAGGATCCGGTGGATGAAACCCCGCAACCGGAAGTGCCAGACCCTGGTAATGAGGCTGACACTGAGCCCGAGCAAGAAGAGTGCCTGTGGAAGTTGGAACCACTTGTAAAAGCACTAATAAGCTCGATGTTGATAATACCACCGACGATGCAGGCGGTTGGTATATTAATGAGAATTTAGACTTTGAGTATTTTTCTGCGTGTGCATCCGATTCAATACCGTCGGATACTAGTACCGACGTAGACGATGACATCTGGTCGGCAATAGATGCTTTGACATCATTGCATGTACCAGTAAAATCATCTTTCGGGACATACCAGGATAATGGTAATGCGCAGGAATCTATATTCATGGTTCCGACAAGACGGAAAGGCCAAAAACCAATTCTCTTTGGGCGAATCTCATCTGAGCCAATGCCCCGCGAAGACTCGGAAAGCGAAGAGGAATCCCCTCAGCTCAGTCATTATGAACCAAAAGCGCTCAAAATGATGAAGTGCATGGGGTATGATCTAACCAACAGACCCGGGTTGAACTTTGGCAAAGGAAGGAGAACGCTACTTCGACCCTTTGTGCCGAAAGGGAAGGCCCCCGATTATTATCATCGGACGCGCCGGGGGTTGGGCTATGTATCGACTCCGGTCCCATCAGCCTCTGATTCTCAAGAATCGTCGAGCAACGATTACTCTTCAGACACATCATCTTGGGAGTCAGATGTCAGTGTCGGCAACATCTTCAAGGAACTTTCAGTGAACATGGTTTCGACAAGCCACCTGGAAGATGGAAATGAAGAAATGATCCAATCTGATACAGATCCATGGATCAAACATTTAAATGCTCTTTGGGATACCCGCTTTGAACAGCGTGAGCCACCCACAGAAGACAAGGTTGTTCAGATCAACCTAGGAGATGAGGCCAACCCCAAGCCCATCTTCATAAGTGACGGCCTGTCACCATCGGAGAAGAAGGATCTAATATCTCTTGTACAAGAGTATATAGATGTCTTCGCCTGGAATTATGAGGACATGCCAGGACTTGATCCTCAAGTGGCCATGCACCGCCTCAACATCAATCCGGACGTAAAACCTGTCAAACAACAGCAGCGACGGTTTCGCCCAGAAATAATGGAGGCAGTTCAATCAGAAGTCAGAAAACTTATTGATTCTGGCTTCATCAGGGAAGAACAGCATCCCGACTGGGTAGCCAACATCGTCCCCGTCTCCAAGAAGAACGGGAAGATCCGGATCTGCATCGACTTCCGCGACCTAAACGAGGCCTGCCCCAAGGACGAATTCCCATTGCCGATCACAGATGTCATGATTGACAATACTTGTGGATTCGAACGAATGTCCTTCATGGACGGATTCTCAGGATACAATCAAATCAAAATGTATCCTGATGACGAAAAGCATACCTCCTTCAGAACACCTCTAGGAGTGTATTGCTACACCGTCATGCCCTTCGGACTGAAGAATGCAGGGGCAACATATCAAAGGGCCATGAATGCCATTTTCCATCAGCAAATACGCAAAACGGTGGAATGTTATGTTGATGACATCGCGGTAAAAAGCCGCACTAAAGGTGATCACGTAGCGGACCTGAAGGTAGTCTTCGACATCATGCGGGCTCATCAATTGAAGATGAATCCCACGAAGTCCTTCCTGGGGGTGGCCAGTGGCAAATTCTTAGGATTTGTTGTAACCTCCACCGGAATCCACTTGGACCCGGAAAAGATCCGCGCTATCCAGGAGATGCAACCCCCGAAAAGCCTCAAGGAGCTCAGGGGATTACAAGGACGATTGGCGTACATCCGCAGGTTCATCTCAAACCTTTCCGGAAGATGCCAACCCTTCGCTAAGCTGATGAAGAAGGGTGTCTCATTCATTTGGGATGACGCTTGCCAACAAGCGTTCGAGGAAATCAAGCAATACCTCACCCAACCACCAGTCCTTGCAGCTCCAGTATCCGGAAAGCCGTTTCTGGTGTATGTCCGAGCAATGGATCATTCTTTAGGAGCTCTACTAGCTCAGAATGATGAAGAAGGACGTGAGCAAGCAATCTACTATCTAAGTAGAACAATGATCGGAGCCGAACATCGGTATAACCCGATCGAGAAGGAATGTTTGGCGCTGGTGTTCGCTATCCAGAAAATGCGACACTATCTGGTAGGCCAAACTATAAATGTCATATCAAAAGTCAACCCTCTGAGGTTACTTATGACTAAACCTTCATCGCTAAATGGCCGACTGGCAAAATGGGCCATATTGCTATCACAATATGAGATGCATTTTCTGCCACAAAAGGCTATTAAGGGACAAGCGGTGGCGGACTTCTTAGCTGAACACCCAGATCCGAGGGCAGTCAAACTCTACGAGGATCTCCCAGATGAAGTTGCCGAAGTCTACCAGACTCAGACATCGTTCGAAAGTCAAGTATGGCAACTTTTCTTCGACGGTGCATCAAGAACAAGCCCGAAGGGACACATAGTAGCAGGGGTAGGAGTGATACTCGTCTCCCCACAAAATTATGTGATTCCCCGAGCTGTCTCACTGACCGAGCCTTGTTCCAATAATGTGGCGGAATACAACGCTCTTTTGATTGGGATGCAATTCGCCGATGAGATTGGCGTTAAAAATCTCGAGGCATACGGTGATTCTAAACTCATCGTCAGCCAAGTTCGCGGGGAGTACGAAGTCAGACATGAAGACTTGGTACCCTATTACAATGCAACTATCCGCATGGCCGAGGGATTTACAAGCTTCTACATCGACCATGTACCACGCAGGCAAAATGCGCACGCCGATGCACTCGCATCCCTGGCTGCCTCCCTAGCTCTTCCAGCTGGAGCAATGGAGAAGATATTCGTCTACAGCCACGACCTGTATTGCCCGAGAAATGCTCTCGAGGATTATCAGGAGTCAACGGGAGGTCGTCACCGCGAAGAAGCACTTGAAGCATCAACCGGTCCAGAGCCTAGAGACTGGCGATTCCCCTATATCGACTACGTCTTGTACGACATCCTGCCTGAGGACGCTAGAGAGGCGGCTGCCATTCGAAGGAAAGCCCCCAAATTCTATTATAATGCGATTACGCGAACATTGTATCGTCGATCGCATGACGGGATCTTACTCCGGTGCCTCTCACCAAACGAAGCGCAAGAAGTATTGAAAGAGGCCCACGACGGTATGTGTGGAGCCCATCAACCTGGCCCAAAACTGGCACATCGACTCCAAAGATTGGGTTACTACTGGCCTAAGATAATTGCCGAGGCCGTCACTTATGCCAAGAAATGTCACGCCTGCCAAGTGCATGGTGACTTTATCCATCAAGCGCCAGGCTATCTCCACTCTACGGCCTCTACCTGGCCATTTGAAATGTGGGGCATGGACGTGGTCGGACCTATCAGCCCGCCATCATCAAAAGGACATCGGTTCATTCTGGCAATAACCGATTACTTCTCTAAATGGGCCGAAGCCATTCCTTTGAAGGAGGTCAAGTCGTCGAACGTGATCAAGTTCGTGAAACATCACGTTATTTACCGTTTCGGCGTACCTCGGCGAATTGTCCATGACAATGGACCCCAGTTCATCAGCCAGGCTTTCCAGAGATTCTGCGCTAAGTTCAGAATCCAGAGTGTGTCCTCAACGGCATACTATCCTGCCGCCAATGGCCTCGCAGAAGCTTTCAACAAGACTATTGGCAAGCTTCTCAAAAAGTTCGTCTCGAAAAGTCAACGAGACTGGGACGACAAGTTGGGTGAATGCTTATGGGCTTATCGCACAACTGTGCGAACCCCGACTAAGGCCACGCCGTTTTCCTTGGTATACGGATGTGAAGCCGTGCTTCCCCTGGAGATCCAAATTCCATCTCTACGCGTCGCCTTGACAGCGGAGATGACGACAGAGGAGAAGCATCGACAGCGACTCCAGGAACTGGAGGCCTTAGACGACAAGCGTCTGCAAGCCCAACAGCAAATCGAGCTCTACCAGGCTCGAATCACCAGAGCCTTCAACAAGAAAGTTAAAGTGCGAACTTTCAAGAAAGGCGACCTAGTCTTAGCCGTCAGAAGACCCATGGTAATGACGCACAAGACAAAAGGAAAATTCCAACCCAAATGGGAAGGACCATTTGTAGTAGAGTCAGTCTACTCAAATGGATCATATCGCCTCATAACCTCGAATGGCGATACACTCATGATGCCTATTAACGGCAGGTTCCTGAAGAAGTACTATCCCTAGATGGTATCCTTCCGCCGATCAAGTTAAAAGTACACCTCTGATCAAAACATCCGACGCCTCCGACGGCTAAGGATAGAGGAAAATGTTGGCTTTTAAGCCCAACATAAGTCTTCGACAACTCATCATGCTGAGGGGAATAGCATGGCCAGCCCAACTCAAACGGTAGTTGGTAAAGGCATATCAAACCCGTTGACAGCTGAGGATTTGCTAAAAATCCTAAGGGACATGTTCCCATTTGATCCGACGCCTCCGACGGCTAAGGATAGAGGAAAATGTTGGCTTTTAAGCCCAACATAAGTCTTCGACAACTCATCATGCTGAGGGGAATAGCATGGCTAGCCCAACTCAAACGGTAGTTGGTAAAGGCACCTCAAATCCGTTGATAGCTGAGGGTTTGCTAAAAATCCTAAGTGGACTTGGCTCCACTCTTTCCTCCAAAATCCCCTACCAATTCTCATCCACAGAATGGTAGGTCTACAAAATACAACCATTACTAAGTTAACACTACACCTCTGGTAATGGAAACTTTTTAATATTCCTTGTCGAGTACAAATTTTGCTTGTCAACTCTACACGGAGTACCAAATTTTCAAATTTGCCAAGTTAACACTACACCTCTGGCACTTCAAATTTTCACTTGTCAATTCTCACCAATAGAATGACAGGTCCTCAAAATTGCTCTTATCTTGAGTCAATCTTTGTCAAGTTAACATCACACCTCTGACAAATTGCTGTTAAAGTTCAACACCACACCTCTAAACAGTAATCAAGTTTCTGCCAGGTTTAATATTACACCTCTGACAGTCACTCTTCTTCAGACTTCCATATCGAAGCTGAAATGGATGATGCTAAGTTAACACCACACCTCTAGTATCCAAGTCATTGCTAAGTTCAACAATACACCTATAGCCATGACTTTCCCTCGGACTTCCTTATCCAAGCCGAGATGACCAATGCTAAGTTCAACATTACACCTCTAGCATTCCCTCATTGTCAAGTTAAACATTACACCTATGACAGTGACACTTCTGAGTTAAGTTAATATCACACCTCTGACTCACATCCTTGTCAAGTTAACATTACACTTCTGACAAGACCACTTTCAACCCGTTAAGTTAATATCACACCTCTGACGGTAACAAACTTTCCTAGATTCCCCACGAGTCTAGTCCCACTTGTTATTCTCTTTAGCAGAATAACAAGTCTACCTAAAAACATTGTTAGGTTAATACTACACCATCAATAGTATTTCCCTCAAATCCCCAGTTGAGCTCAATCAAGTTAATCTCAAACACTTGATAAAAGTTCACCCTCCCTGGGGGTACCAATTCTACTTGTCGCTTTCTCTTATAAAGTGGCAGGTCCACCAAAAATTATTTCATCCCTGTCAAGTTAACATTACACCTCTGACAGTATTGTGAAAATTCTTGAATCTTGACTTATTAAGATTATCATCATAATTTAACAAAGTCAAAGATTCTTTGCTTCTACCAGTCTAAGACAAAAAGTTCAAGACAAGGAAAGAGGCAAAAAGAAAAGTGTCACTTTTATTTATTTCCGAACATATGAAAGTGATACAAAACGCTCTCTTATACAATAAGATGGAGTGTTACAGTAAAAACGCTCTCTTATACAATAAGATTGAGTGTTACAATTAAGGAGTACAAAGAAGTCCCTCTCTCTCTTAAGAGGTTGCACTCACTCCTTCTAAGCCGCGTCTGATTCCAAGTGCGCGATGTTTTGTGGCTACAATAGAAGCTGGTTACACCACGATGCACGATGTAAACATCGAAAGCGCCCTAGCGGACTAAGCTAAGAGCAATGGTGTTCTTGAGGTCCGGTGGCAGCAGAAAGTCCTGCAACCCTTCGTTCATGAACATCTCTTCCCCCAGCAGACCATCCAGCAGACATGACGAGTCCTTGATGTGACTTCTGGAGTGGGAGAGGAAGAGGATCTTGTCCGCCACCGCAACCGCCGGAACCCTCATCGCCGTCATGCATAGCCTGACCATCTCTTGCCAGCAGGCATGAATGGCGAAGCAGATCTGAAGAGACCTTGGCGAGGGTTGGGTCCTCGTCAGAGACGTAATATACTCTCTTATAGGTGACGAGGACCATAATATACTCTCTTATAGGTGAACATCGAACAAGTTCGCCGGCCAAAGCATCCTTCCAGGGGCCCAGCAAACCAGCAAGTCTACCTGCAAGGAATGAAACAAAGGAATCAGAACAATCTGCAACTTAGTATGTTTCAACAGAGAAAAACTAAGTCGCAAATGCAGACTGCAAACGCGGGAATGATCCACGCAGTCAGCCAAGCAGACGCGGGAATGATCCACGCAGTCAGCCAAGCAGACGCGGAATGACCCACGCGGTGAGCCAAACTGCTGCGTCAGCAGAGACAAACGCGAATCAAAACGCGGTCTCATTCTACGCCCAAGTCGAAAGCACAGACGCCAAAAAAGGCACAGACGCCGAAAGTTGCCATCTCCTTGTTGAGTGAACAAGAGTTGCAAGGCTCGGGTCTGAAACCTTTTTAGAATTCGTCTAAGGCAGTAGCCATAAAACGCGCCAAGACAGTGGCTTTGAAACGCAAACTTTGTGAACGAAGCCAGCGCCAAGTGCCAAAGACCCCTGCACTCGCGTCCAGAGAAGTTTAAATCTGTGGCGCAAATTCCAGAAGGAATGCACCAGCACAGACTTCGTGAGGGGGTCCAGATAATGGTGATGCCAAGGTGCAGGCCGTGGTAGATTAAAATATCATGGCTAATCGGGACGGCGTACCAACAGAGGCCTCTACCAAGAGTCGGGCTCTCTGCATCCAAACGCGGGCGTGCAAGATGATCAGGGAAGAGACCAAACAGGAGCATACAAGCCCTGGGTCATCTTCATCCACAGAACCATCCTCATCCATGGAGACAATACTCTGAAGAAGATGAAGGTTCTCAGAGCGCTCGCTCTCAAAAAGAAAACAGTCCAAAGATTGGATTGAAGGGAGAGGGTGCGCCCTATTTATAGGCAGCCCCCGATGACTGCAATTAATGATCTCTTAATCTGAACCGCCGGCCTTAATGACCGCACGATTGTCAAGGTCCACTAAGGGACTGACGCGTGTAACGCCGTTTCGAAAACCGTCGCAGGCGCTAATCTCCAACCACCCGCATTGGTTTCTCATTAAAGGGAATTGACGCTCAAGACCAATAAGAAGCCGACGCGTGGATAACCCCTTCGGGAAACAGCATTCCCGATCATCAATAAAGATTTGAAGATCACATCAAGGCTGTATGTAACGCCTGGGAGGTTACACCAAGACGCAGATTGAGGAAACGTATCCAAAATTCGCGTCCCCTCCCCAGATTGGATGACGATCACCCGCGTCCTAGAGGAATGTCCGCGTGATGCAAAGTCGCGTCCCCTCAGCAAACGGGGTCCTTTTTAAAGGAGAACACTTAGTCCATTTTGGGATTGATGGAAAATGCACAAGGCTACGTCCCTCGCGTCTGCTTGATCCGCGTCTTTCCTAGCGAAGCAGATTCGCGTCTCTCCCTACAGACGGATGCCGCGTCGTCTGAACCATGGCCGCATCTCCTTATGGATTGACGCTGCGTCTCATCAAAAGAACTTGGTTCTGCCCAAGTCTTCTGAACTCATGGCCGCGTCTCCTTATGGATTGACGCTGCGTCTCATCAAAAGAACTTGGTTCTGCCCAAGTCCTGCTGAACTTTTGGCCGCGTCTCCCTATGGATCGACGCTGCGTTTCGCCCAAAGAACTTGGTTCTGCCCAAGTTCTTCTGAACTGATACCCGCGTCTCCCCGTGAACAGAGGCCGCGAGTCGATGCTGCGTTTCATCGAAAGAACTTACCTAAGTTCAGTATTCACAGCCAGTGATCAAGAAGTTGGATTCATCCACAGCTAAACAAAGAAGATGGAACAAAAAATGTCCTTTTTATATCAAAAGTGGATACAAACACTCTGATAAACAGAGTGTCCTTTTCTTTACAAAAAAAAAAGAAAAGAAGGCTAAATGTCCTGGCTCGCCAAGGAACGGATTTGCTCCCTGAGATGATGCATCTTGATCTGACGTGCCTTCTCAGCCTCCATCATGGCTTGGACCCGCAGCTCCTCTTCAGATAGGAAGGGTTTTGCAGCCAGCTGCGCTCGCAGAGATTCCACCCTGGAAGAATGTAGAGACAGACTCTCTTCAGCTCGCGCCTTAGCAGCCTGTTGCTCCGCAAGCTCCTCTTTGATGGTAACAAGCTTCTTCTCATTGATCGCAAGCACAGCTTCTGCCTTGGCAATGGTGTCCCGAGCCTTGGCAATGGTGTCCCGAGCACTGATGATGACGTGCTCCGTGCTCTGCATGACAATCTCGGATTCCCTTGAATCGTCAGTTAGTTTCTGACATTCAGCCTGGGAACATTCGAGGCTGCGAATCTCTGCATCTATTTGTGCCTCTGCCTCCTGTCGCTCTCGTTCTTGAGCAGCTAAGAGCCGGGTTAGAGTGGCCTGGGCCTCACTAGAAGAGCTGGCATTTTCCAAAGACTTCAGCTCGTGCAAGTCGTCTCCCAGTTGCTCCACCACCCGCAGACACGCCTGGGCAAGTGAGGGGCCTCCGGTTAATTCGACGTTCTCGGCCAGATTTCTGAGAAGCGTCTGGGCAAAATTGAAAGAGCTGCTTCCTCGTAAAATGAGATCAATACATGATCCCATCGAAGCAAAGAATTGTTGCACCATCTGGCGTGCCAGTTCCCCCATATCGTCACCGCCTGGGAAGCTTCCTGACCCCTTTTCTGTCACGGGATAAGGGATATAAGGCGGATCTTCTCGCACAAGAGTTGTGCTGACCACCGATACGGCTAGAGCAGAAGTAGCCTCGGGCGTTTCCAGAGGTGCTATCTCTGCAGGAACCTCCTCCTCAGAAACTTCAGCCGAGACCTGAGCCGTGTGGCCTTCCGGAGGGATATCAATCATTGGACTCCTCACCTGAGCCCCCTTAGTTCCCTCTGCAAATGACCACAACATTAGCCACAAAGGTGAAAAGCGAAACATTTAATATATCAGAACTTCCTTACCATCTGGGAGGTCCAGAGACGCCGAATCCTTGGGCAAGTCCTGCGGAGTGGAAGTCTCCCTAGCTTCAATAGTAACCCCTTCACCCGGCAGAGTGGGTTCTTCCCCGGCCTTAGGGGTTGTCTCCTCTTCCGGCAAAGGAGAAACCTCCCCGGCATCAGTAGTTGCCCCCGCTGGAGTTATCTCGGCAACCAAAGCCGTGACCCCTTCTGGCTGGGTCAACTCTTGTACCATTTCCTCGATCTGCGAGGAGGGTGCAGCCTCGACATTCTCAGCCAATCCTGCAATATAAAAGGGAGAATGTTAAAGCCTCCTCTTCAAAATTAAAAAGGGAAATTAGGTCAAAAGGTGAAAAGAGTACCTCCAACGGGAACAACCGCCGGCTGCGATACCGTTGATGGCTCACCCCCGTATATTTCTTCCTCCGAGATATGGGAGAACTTTCTCGGATCAGGAAAAGTGGGTTCATCACCGTAATCAACATCGTCTTCAAACTCGCTTTCCCCTGAGAGTGAGGAAGACGATAGCGCCTCGCGCGAAACCCCTGCAGGTGGAGCCTTGCCTCCAACTACCCCAGTGGTAGGGCTGGGGTCAGCCATCCGAGGACTGGAAATGAAGACAGAAGGAGACCCGGGCTGTTGAGCTGAGGAAGACTCGGGCTGAGCTGAGATCCCAGGGATCTTGACATTGCCTCCGCTCATTATATCAACCTCTAGCTGCTCATCCTCGTCAGTGGCGGCGGATCGATCAACGAGCTCCCCTTCCTCCGCAGACCCGTGGCCTCTGCTAAGTGACCTGGGAACACGGACTAGAGGAGTTTCTTCTTCAGCTATCTCTTCCTCCCTCAGTGCCTCAACGACAGCAGGGATCTCTTCAGATCGAGAGACTTCGGTTGTCAAGTCCCTTCGAACCTTCTTCGGAGCGGGTTCAGCAGTGGGAGTAGAGCCTTGACGACGCTTGCTCACCGCCTGTCGAGACTTAGTTGCTTGCGGCTCTGCCCTAGTCGCTTGTGGCTCCGCCCTTGGTGGTCGTGGCTCCATGGCTCGTGGCTCCCTTCTCATTCTTCGCCCGACCTCCTTTTGGGCCTTCAGGTACTGTTCTACGAGTTTCGTCGGTTTACTAGAATCCGTCCTTGCCTCGAGACTTGCATTGATGCTCTCGATGCATGAAGACGCCGGAAAAAAGTCTGGTGTTTGGATGGCCTGGGAGTACCAAGTGCAGAAGCTGAAGCTCGTACGGCACTTGGGCCCTTCGAGAGGTAGACGGAAAGTTACTCCCGTCCCTCCAGCCACACTATAGTACCAGGCCCGGGCACCCTCGAACAGGTTCCCTTCGAAGGCGAGTCGAGCATTGGGGTTCCCGACATAGAGCTGATCATAGCCGAACTGTCGAGCGAAGCGATTCGGCATGTACGGCTCAATGGTGCATGACGTCCCTTGCCGGAAAAGCACATATCCGGGCCGGATATTGAGCAACCACCAGAAGGCTCCCGCGGATAACCTCGTGAAGTCATCTGGGCCAACAGAATCAACAAGTAGATCCCCGAGAGATGCACCAGGGATCTGGGGGAGGCAGCGATTGAGCTGGTAGTTCGCAGGGTCTGAAAGGCACTTCCGGACGTAATATATATAAGGATCACGCCATTTCGAACCCTCCAACCGCTGTACAAAAGGGACAGAACTCTCCCTCCAACGCACCGCCGTCATCAAGGAAGGGCAATGCATCACGTACCAAGCCATGAGGTACGTGTAAGGCAGCTCGACACGAGGGTTGGGACGCTTCACCGTCGGACTCCCCTCTGAGTCAACATACGGCTTTCCCTCGGAGTCTGCAGTTTTCGGTGGCTCGCAGAAACTCTTAGTGAGCGCCCGCAGCCCGCTCTGAATACCAGCCGCCACGGCCGGGAGAAGGGCTATGGGGTTGCCATGAGCCAGGAGCACCGCCGGGTACACCACGTCAGCAACAATGACTTCATGTGGCAGCGTGGGCACCACACAGCGCTTCAGCCACAGCATCAGAAAGCCCGCCAACAGCGCCCGATCGGAGATAGGGGTCCGGGCTTGATGGTGAAAGCTCTCAAAAACCAAGTCAGGGTCGAAACCGTCCTCATTCGACTCCGTGGTGTAGAAACTGTCAGAAGCCTGGTCGATCCTGTCTTCAACCTCCCTGTCGGAGCTGGGAGCCAATCGAGTTATCCGATGGTCTTTGGTGTTGACGTTGTTGAACAAGTAACTGGCCCAAGACAGTTGCTTGACTCCCTGCGACCGCCATTTGGTTATCTGGCCGCAAATGTGGAAGTGACATAGCACTTCCCAGTAGGTCTCATATATGAGGGGAAACTCCTCCTTCAAATGGTGAAGCTCCACCGTGGTCGGGACATATTCCTCATAGGGAATGTCCCCTGTCGACAGCCCCGAGACCTCATGCAGCTCGTGCAGAGCAAGGCCCATCTCCCCGACCGGAGTGAAGAACGTCCCCGTCAAAGAATTATAACGCTCTAGAATCCCGAAGAAGTTCTGAGAGCTTTGAGGGATCCCCCACTGCACGGCTCTGACCGCTGGGTACAGTCCCACACGCTTTAGCAGATCCCCGAGCTCGGTGAGGACAAAGCCGACCATCCTGCCCCACCAATAGTTCTCCGTGGAACGGACCCACCCCGGTGCACGGAACCCAACGGGATAATCACCCTCCGCCTCCATGAATGCGTTGAGGAAGGTAGTGCCAAGTTGTGGTATCTCCCCAGCCGGAACATCAGACTTGCGCGACCCAGGGAAAAGGCCGATAACTGACCTGTCATGGCTATCATGACGGTACACTTTGTGGGAGCCCAAATCACCGAGAGTAATCTCAGGGACATATCGAGAGAGGTCCCATTCCATCTTCCGAGGGACGGACATGTGCTGGAAGTAGGACAGCGGGAACATCCTCTCCATGTTCGGAAGAAAGAATCTTCCACCCCTTATTTGACGGAGCCATTTGTAAGTCCCGTCATATACGCTATGGCCGCCATCGTGGATACGATCTCCGAAGAAGAAGGCAGGCTTCTCCAGTTTGATGCCAGCATCCGTTGCAAATGCTGCATCAGTCATAAGCACCCGAAGAGTCCTCATGTCAACATTCGAGAGCCTCTCCCCACGAGCCTGCGACTTGTCAGCTGTCACAGGAACAGTCCTTTGTAACACAAAGGTCAAGTCCCGGTCAGCACCCCCTACATGTCCAAAGTGGCGCTTCTTGGCGAGTGAAGTAGCAGGGTTTGGCGCTGCAAAAAGAAAAGGACACTTAGTTAGATACTCTATCAAAAGTAAAATGCTAAGTGTTCATAATCCGAACGCAGAAGAGACACTGGACGCAGGAATTATCAAATAGACCTGCGCATCCACGCAGAAGAGACACTGGACGCAGGAATTATCAAATCCGCGTCCAGACCTGCGCATCCACGCAGAAGAGACACTGGACGCAGGAATTATCAAATCCGCGTCCAGACCTGCGCATCCACGCAGAAGAGGCACTGGACGCAGGAATTATCAAATCCGCGTCCAGACCTGCAGGATCGGCGTCTCCACAACATTCTCCTTGATGTCACTTCTGGGGTGCGAAAAGAAGGGAGTTATCCACCTTAACCCTTCCATCACCATAATCGCCAGAAGTTAAGGAGGGTAACTCCCTTCCTTTCACATCCCCAGATGTCAAAGTGCTTGGACTCGGGTGCCAGATTCATCAAAATCAACAGCTGATGAAACAGAACGCAAGGATCAAATCCGCGTTCTGTAAACTAAGTCCGCGTCTGAACCCTTCACAATTAGAAAATATTCTAAGTGAAGAATCTGAAGCGCAGGACCCAATGGCGCGAGGGTCCAAACCCGCGTCATGGTTATCAACCCAAAGACTGCGTCTGGGAATCAAACACGATTTAAATTCGTGTGTTAAGGGTTCTTAAAGGTTCTTTGAACTTCCTTTAATGGCGAAACTTCCGCCTAAAAGGCATTTACCTTGGAGACCTTGGAGAACAACATCCTGCGCAGAGGAGGAGCTGCCCCTCCGGGCCTCGGCGACGGTCGCCTTTGAAGAAGAAGCAATCGGCTTGGTCTTGGGAGCCATGGCCAATTCGATCCGAGGTTCAAACAGATGAACTGAAGAGGAAGTTCTCTTTCTTAATCTTATCAGCGAGTGCGTTCGGAGAAGAAGAGGAATCTTCCCAACTGTGCCCTTTTATAGGCACAAGGATTCGCGAAGATACGCGGCGTATGGCCCGATGAATTCTGCGGCGAATCTCCGTTCGACGCGTGGAACAAAATCACTTTAACGCACAGAGAAGATCATGCGCCACGACTCGGCAGTGAATCGTCGCTCGACACATGGCACGGATCATTTAATGCGCCAGGAAATCCGCGCGCCAAAAGGCGAAATCCCGTCGGTTCCCCAGGCCAACTGGCAGAGCAATCATGACGTGGCACGGACTCGCACCCGACGGCCATGTCTCTTCGATGGATATGCCCCGTCAGCATCGCCATAAATGCGCCCAGACAATCGCGTCTATATTCAAAAGATGCGTCTCTCCGAAGTTCGCGTCTTCAGCTGAACATCGCGTCTGCCTTATGAAGATCAGTCGCGTCTCCATTGCCAAAGGACGCACTTTACAGAAATCGCGTCTTTACAGCAGTATCATTTCCGCTTTTTGAAAAAGAACCTGCGTTCGGCCTCCTGCTTCTGCAAAATCAGTTCAACAGTACACTGACGCAAGCAGACGACCAACCACTCCTGGCTTAAAGCGCGCCAGTGACAGACTAAAAGCAATCGGGGAGGTTTAGACTGTACATCTAGACACTCAACATGATCAACTCTGGGGCTTCAAAGAGTTCAACAGTACACTCACGAAGACCAACTCCAGATAAGATTAAACCCGGAGCATCAACAGTCTAGTCATGAAGGCGAACTCAGCTAGAGTCCAAAGTATTTCGAAATCCGTCCCAGTTAACTGCGGAATATCGAAAACTTTGGAGGGGGTTCTGTAGGCTGTCTAAAAATCACCAAGACAAGCCACCAAAACGCAGAGATCCAAGATCCAGGCGCAAGGCTAAATGTGACGATCAAGACGCGAAAGTCCAAACCCGCGTCTCAGCATCAAGGCGCGTTGGCTCAACGCCCGCGTCTCAGCATCAAGGCGCGTTGGCTCAACGCCCGCGTCTCAACATCAAGGCGCGTTGGCTCAACGCCCGCGTCTCAGCAACAAGGTGCCCGCACCTTGGTTGTAACCACCCCGATTATGGCGCCATCCACCGCCCATGTAGCGGGGAAGTTGGCCCTCATCGTGGAGCACTTTTAGGGGGCACGATCACCCCCTAAAAACCCTATAAATAGTCCCGTCACTATTGAAGAGGGGGGGGATTTTCGAAAAGAAAAAGGAGAGATCATCAACAGAGAGAGAGAGCTCGACTCTTCAAGCCAGCTTGCTGCGTACAAGTTGCTCTTCGCCTACCTTCTCTTTTAGAGTTTTGGTGGACGGGGCTGAGTTACTCCTTCTACCTACCAAGGAGAAGATCCCTCGACGGTACTGACGGTCATCTGGTCAACGGAGAACAAGATTCACTCTCCACCGCCACACGAAGAACCCAGCACTAAACAAAGGGAGAATTCAAGATTCAATATTCTCCCTCCCTTGTAACCGGAAGATTAGCCTGTTGTAATTTTTCATCTGATTCAAGGAAAAGTTGCTCCAGTCCGCTTTTACAGTTTTCCGCGTCCAACAGAGGGATGAGCACAAAGTCAAAACAACAATCACCTTTACACAGAGGGATAAGGTACAAAGCCAAACAACAATCACAATCACCTCTACACAAGAGGGATAACCACAAACCCAAAGCAAAGAAAAAATTATAACACTTGGTGATCACAATAGACCACAAAATAACACTTGATGATCACAAAAGATCACAAACAATTTTTCTCACAAAAATAAGATCTTATAGATAGGATTAGATATGATAACTCAAGTGTGAGAAAACAAAGTGTTTGAAAAGAAAAATAGCAAAGAAAATACTTGAGAAAAATACCAAATAGATATTGAAATAAAAATCAAAACCAGTCTCCCAAAGACTCTCTTTTCTTTGATTTTTTTTAACACTTTAAAATAAATAAAAGATAAATCTTTTGGATCAAAAGCTCTTCTAAAAACTTGCTACTAAACACTTAGAAAGATAGGAAGAATAGCTCTAAAAAACTTATTGAAAACAGCCCAAGAGAAGGCCTATTTATAGCCTCTCAAAAATATAGCCGTTGGCAACCTGAAAAGGTCAAAATTGATCCTCTAGTCGATCGGCCCAACGGTCATATTTCTTACCATTGGCGCTCCGGTCGACTGCCTAGTCGACCGGACACAGCCTGTCAGTCGATCGCCCGGTCGACCGGCAGTACCCGAGAGTAGGGTACTTTCAGTCGGTCGACCGCCCGGTCGACTGGCCTTCTTGGCTGGCTTGTGCACGTTTCTCGTGCACATTGGTCGATTGACCGGTCGACCGACATCCGGTTCGGTCGACCATTCGATCAACCGCCAGCTGTCTCTGGCTGAAATTATAGGACTTGAAACTTGGTTTATTTAACATCTATAAAATCCTATAAATTCCTTGTAAGATATTTGAATAACAAATATGTGTGACCAAAAATCAACATATATTGCAAACTATTTGAACTATTTTTGTGGCATAGAATTTAAGTTTAAACACAAAATCAGTATTTTCCGAAAGCCAAACTTTGAAATGGAAATCTGATTTTTCTCAAACTTGTATGAATACAAAAACAATATATTTAAACTCTTTTAAAGCATAGAATGTATGGATAGAATCCACTGCACATAAAAAATATATATCTATGTTTTTGAAATGAAATCCCAAAATAGGTTTTGTTAATTACAAACTCTAAGCACATGATTAGGATCATCAAAATAAGTTTTTTCTAAATATAAGAAGCATATATGTATATAGATGAAATCCAATATACATTAAACCATGTAAACTTGTTTTGATTCTATCCATTCATGAAAATCATATATATGTGAACTTGAAATCTAAAACCGATTAAACTGAAAACCAAACATATTGAACTCGAGTGTGTGTGTGAACTTGAGCATATCAACACTATCTATCTTTACACAAGATCTAAACATAACTAAACTAAATACAAAAGTATTCTTGTCGATCTTCATCTTCAAGACTACTCGATCCAAACACGATCCAAAGAGGTTAACTCCATCTGAGTGCTAGATGCGATCTTGACTCGCGAGCTCTTGAATGTACATGTGTTACCTCCAAAACTCCTTTGTTGAAGTTAGACACCTACTAATATCTTGATCAATAACTGAAACTATATAAACACAAAATCATTAGTAAACTATAACTACATGAGTTAATCATCATCAAAACTGGAGTGATGGGCCTTTGGGCCAACAGTTGATGGGTCCACCTCTCTGGTCACTAAGGGTCGTTATGGCCGCGTTACTGTCGAGGTGGACACGGCGAGCCCTCTCGTCCCTGACACTGATGTGGTTCTTGAAGTAGTGGATGCCCCAATCTTCTGGCAAAGGTTTGAATACGAGCGTGTTCATCTCTTCTGTGCTCGGTGTGGTTGCCTTGGCCATCGTCTGGTTGATTGTTGGTCGTCTTAGGCCACTCTGATGACTCCTCCCGTTGCTTCTTCACACAGTTTGACTTTACCGTCGAAGGAGGATGTCGTAATGGATCATGTCGACTCAAATTTGATCCCCAGGCAGCCGTCAATCTTCACCCGTTCTGCTTCCAGCAATGCATGTGCTTCTTCACGTGCCTCTCCCGAAGACTCTCGAAGCACTCGCTCACGTGTTGGATCTAGAGGTGCCACCGGATGCGGATTATCTGTGGATATCCGCATTCGAATCTGCCTCCAATTCGGATACGGATATCATTTTTTCACATCCGTCAATATTCGTATCTATATCCTTAGGTGCCGATGCAGATATGGTAAAAGCAATATCCTATTCGTATCCAATCTGATATCAAATGCTGGGTGCTTGATAATAATATCCGTATGAAAAAAACTATTTTTCAATGGAATAAGACATTAGATTTTGATATTTTGAGTTGGTGAAAAAGTAATAGTAGAAAGTATTCGATTCTTACAAGAGTAATACGAGATATTTTGAGTATTTCGACATCAATCGTGGCATCCGAATTGACATTTAGCATCGAAGGTCGTGTAATCTTTTGCTATAGAAGCCGAATGACAACGCATACAGTGGAAGTATTGATATGTGCACAATAATATCATAGTATGTATCACATTTAGTATCATTGTAGATTAGATGAAAAGTAATATAAGTATATCCATTTAGTTTATCTTTAACTGTATCCATTTTTTACATATCCGATTAGCATCTGCATCCGCATCTGTTAATATCCAATATCCGATTTTGACGGATACGGATTTTATTTTTTCGCATCCCCCAATATCTGTATCCGATGGTTGGATACGGATACGGATATGGTAAAAGCAATATCCGATCCGTATCCGATCCGATGGCACCCCTAGTTGGATCGCGTGACATTTCCCCCTCATCCTCTGCACGTGTGCGAGGATATTTTGAACCCCGGGGCTCGCTTGAAAATCCTGGCTACTCGGGAGATGTTGGGCCACAGCCCATGAGCATCGCAAGCCCTGCGGGCTTAGCGGAAGGCTCACGGGTTGGCCCAAGAGGCCGCTGCTCTTTGCAGGCCTGATAAAAATGGAGCAGTTTTGGGGGCTGACCTATTTGAGGCCTACTCTCTTTCCCTCCATCTTCCAGCATCTGCCTCCAATGACCGACGACGGCGAATGGCGACAGAGCTCAAGCACGACTCAACCCAAGCACATTTTGATGAAGAGAAAATGGCAATGCTCAAGGCGAAAATGACGGTGATGTTCCTCAAACATGCGGGCAAGTTAACTCGTCTCTAGGAAGAGAGGGAAGGAACCCATGGACCCCCAAGCCCAAGCACCAGTCATCTCCAAGCAATCCTTGAAAGCCTTCAAGGTTGAAAAGAGATCGAAGGTGCTCGCCTCTATGATTGCCCTTTGGAGGTACTCAAATTGTATCCGTGATTGATTTCTAGGTTTCGTCGTTTTTATAGGCCTTTACCAGTCCGAATTTCAATCCGGCAATGCTCGAAGACTTGGATGTCGACGATGCTGATTTCACCCTCATGGGGGAGCAATAACATTTGTATTTGATTTTTTGCTTATTTTTCATTTTCTTTTTGTATTTACCTGCAAAAAAAAAGGACCATATTCTGCTCGCGCAAGTCATTCACGAAGACAATTGAAAATGTAAACATTGAATTTTAAGATGATGTAACAAAATTGATGATTCTCAATTGAATTAATTGGTCTAATTATAGCAGCAGCAGCAACAAATAATGACAGCAGATTATGTAACAAGGGTCTCATTCAGTAAAACACAACCAAAATATTTGCCGATGGTGCGTTTCGCCTGCAACTGGTATGGATTTTCTCCAACCTTCAGCTCTTATTATAATTGAACACAACAAAAATATTTTGTACATTACAGACCACAAGCAGGCCATTTTCTTTATTTCACTCAGCCCATACAATATGCATAACATCTACTGTGTTACTGTGTAGTGACTAATGAAGAACAGAAATATCGACATACTTCATTGTTGGAAGCGATACTTCCGCCTTCCAAAGTGAAACTAACTGCTGTATATCATTTACGACTGCGCACTGTGAACTGAATGCCCTAATGGCTCATTTAGCAGCCATACGCTTCAAAAGTATTTTAAAATAAGGTTTTTCTTTAAATGAGAAAGTATAGCTTCATTTCAGAGGGATGAATGATTTAAACGCCGTTTCCACCTTCCAAGCTTCTCTTTCCCCTGAAAATAATAGTTAGACAGAAGATGTAAGATTAAAAACATTGAAGTCAATGCTGATGATAATTAAGCTCCACCAATCCAGGAAGATATACAAAATATACAAAATATAAAAATGAAAAAAAAAAAATCATGGACGTATAAGTTGTCAGAAAATCAAAGAATAAATTAAGCAACCTCGAAAGAAACTTACTCGGCTCCATATATGCCACGAGAAAGGATACCCAGGAGTAAGATGATCTTATGTTTGATATCAAGGTATGAGGTTTTACCTGTCTCATCTCAGTTTTCGCCTTTGTTGAGTACTAATCCAAAACTAATATGAAGTTTCAATAAAGTTTCAACCAATTTGATATAAGTTTCATACAATTTCGGTAAGTTTCGAATGGAACATATTAAAACCTACAAAAATTAAAAAACAAAGGGAGAAAGAGGGAAAATGTAATATTTCTAGTTAATAGGTTCATATTCCTCAAACTTCTATAACCATTTGAAATCGGTATATCTTAATTTGTCATAATTAGATTCTTTTTAATTCAATTCTGATAAAAATATTAATTTAACTTTAAATTAGTGGCTCTCATATTAATTTGGCATAATCTCTGAATTAACTCGTTAAGTATCAGAAGTTCAGTTATATCGATTTAACATCAACCCAGCCTACAAGTTCATATTGTATTTTTGCAGTGTATGTGCAAGGTATCAAAGATGCATATTTATATACAATAAAAATGAAACTGAAATCTGAGACTATCAAAACCGAAACCGAAAACTATCAAAACTAAGAAAATTTGCCGTAACCTTTTAATAAAGAAGGTTCAAAAAATGAAACCAAGTTCTGACTCGATATATACATTGTGAGCCCACAATGGCTATAATTCACCAGCCTAAATCATGTAAATGAAGTGGTTTTCTCACAAGGAATCAGACACAAGGTTTCAAGATGTTATGTTTAGCCAGGGATGCCTGGTTCAATGGTAAGGGGTTGGATTGGGCAAAGTCCTAGGTTCAAGTCCCGACCTTCATTTCAAAAAAAAGAGAGGGAAATAAAGAAAAAAAAGGTAATATTTATTTATCCTTAATAATTCTGACTTCCCAAGGGAGTCACGTTTATGCTGGAGCTTTTTCTGTGTGGCCTGAAAGCTGTTATGAGGAAGGTTAAGTTTTGGCAACCATCAGCTTAAGTTTTTGGGTAAATGGTTCTCCAACAAGCATAACAAATATTTGCAGAAGTATTTCAAGAATATTGTCTATAACCCTGATTGTACCATTAAGATCTTCCTCAGACCTTTAGCTGTTCTTAAGGTCTGACATACAAGCTACTAATCTAGTAGGTATACCATGCAACAGATACTTTCAAATAGGATACAGGTCAAACAATGGACTCTCATAAAATTATTGTTTTGTAGGATAAAGACTTTTAGAAAGTGCATGCATTTACAGGGAAACAAGTGCCAAAACCCAGGCACTGTCTGTAGTGCTGGCTTGTGCAGGTATATATGCACAGGCTGTCGGTTTTTTAACCAACTGTAAATGGTAAAATTCTAGTTGGATCTATGTCAGAGGAAAACTGAACACAATAAGCAAATCAAATTCAGTATCAGGTGGAGCTTTGCTGTTTTATAGGTTTATGATCAACATAGATCATTTCCTTACAGAATAGTTAAAGAGTTCACAACAGTTTTTGCCTTTTGAAACTTCAGATACCTACTGCATACTAAAATTTTCAAATATTTTTTCCTGTTCATAGGTCTTCAAAATCCTGATGTCTAAAGTCTTTTTCAAACTTTTTCATTCTTTTTTTTGGGAAGATTCATATTTTCCATCTGAGCAACTATATAAGAAATGGTCAAATTCATAATACTTGAACTATCACCTTGTTTACTTGAACTATCACCTCGTTTACTAGAAAGTTCGATTTACTCTGATTATTTTCCTTTTATATAATCTAAATGATTTCATCTTTCAAGAATAATTATGACCATCTGGAAAATCTCACGATCTAAGGATCAAATTTGACAGTCTTAAGTGTACCAAAGATGTAATACATAGTTATATGGTTATTTCAAACATTACTCACATAATTATCCTGATATAAAAGTAGTAATTGAAGTTGTTGGGTTTTATCAAGTTAGTTTTATATGTGCATGGTTATGCATGTGTAAGTGTTATATTTAATACAGGATTTGCACTAACAATCTCTACGTGGTGGAATTTCGGACTGAAATTAAATTCTGAATGTGCATGTGTGATATGTGCACAAGGGTTATTCACGAACACATGTTTTAAAATATAGAAAAATAGATAAATATGTGGTTGAGAAATTCCAAGTTTGTAATTGAGCCTACCTAGAATAAATTGAGACACGATAAATAACTTTATACATATATGAGCATGTGTTCGTGTGTTACACATGTATGTGTACATATATTTTTGATACTTGACTGAACATGCACAAACTAAAGGATTTAAATAGTAAATTAAGATTAAAGATAATGAGGAGACAAATCTTGTGATGGGGTGGTTGGAAATTGATTTGGAGTTGACACCTAATTTGCTAGGTGTCTAAACAAGAGGAAGTTAACTTGCCACCTCAACAATGAGATATCCTCCTTAGCTAGAGCTTGTAAGCCCAAAATTCATTTAATTTTCAATTTTGTTTCTCCTTCTCCCCTCTCATATGAGTTATGGTCACCCCCAAAAACAAGAGAAAAGAAGAGGAATGGGAAGAAAGAAGATGGAGGCAAGTAAACGCTCCCCCCCCCCCCTCCAATTCTCATAGTTATATCCCTTGTACAATTATCCTCTTCCATTAGTCAATTCTAAATGAGGGAGAACAGGACAAGGGTAAAGCAAGGGGAAGGAAAGGGGGAAACCCATAAACAAGTTTCTTTAGTCAAGGTACTATGGTAAAGTCACTCGACACAAGAAGCTACAAGGAAACACGAAGAAGAGATGATGAAGAAGCACCCATATCTATTTTAGTAAAGTACGTCTAGTTTAGAGGACTAAACTTCTTTTAAATGGGGTAGGATGTAGATATCTGAATTTCTTAACTTAATTTTAGCTCTATTAGTGATAAATTATATTATGATGTTCTAAATGTTATTTTGGGGGGAAAATTGAAATGTATAGGGGGAGAATGAAAAGAGTACATGGCTGACCTCATTTAGTTGGGTGACAACTTTTCTTATTTAGCCTAAGACACATGCCCCCATGAGGTGTCCAACGGGAAAGGGTTGGGGGGGGGGGGGGGGGGGGGAAGAGAGAGAGAGAGAGAGAGAGAGAGATGTGTCCCCTAAAATGAACGCTTTATAAACCTATTCTCCTCTTCTGGCCTAGCTATTTCCTTATCCTAAACTAAAAATCAGCTGAAGTAAAGAGAAGAGAAGGAGAAAAAGAAAGAAGGAGAAGACAAAAAGGAAATTTCTTTGAAGGTAAAATCCCTAACTTTCCAATTGATCATCGACACTTATCCATGAGATCTTTTTTATGTTTATAAAGAATATCTACACTAGATCATGGATTAGGAAACTAGAATTTAACAATGGGTTTGATTGAGAGAGAGAAAAATGTTCTCTTTTCCGACGAGGCTTACCGGTGGCGACCCCACCGGCCGCAATCCGGTCAGCCGTTGTTGACCTGTAGGGCTCCCCCATGCTATAGTGAGGAGGAAAAACTATTTTTGGTCCACTAGATCTCAAAATATTTACTTTTATGCCCCTAAAACTTAATATAACCTCTGATTCCTTGCAGAAATTACAAAACAGACCCCACAAACTCTTAAACGCATTACAATAATTTGTAGAAAATCTAAAAAAATTACTAAAAACCTATAAGCTGTTATAAATATGTTTTAAGGGTAATTACACTAAAATAACATGGAATTGGGTTAGAATTTATGTTGGAAAGGTGAGATATTTATAAACTAAAGTGTTATTACTTATAATTATTGTTTGCTTTTAGGAGATTTTATAGACTACAGAGCTGACTTCTACTGGAAATATCGAGAGGACTTTTGACATACCAAATAGATTGTAAGTGGAAGATTTTTATGGAATTTTAAACTATTTTTAGATATGATTTTACAAATTGAGTTACAATATCGCATATTGCTTGTTGCTTTAGTATACATATAGTTCATTTTCTCTTATGAAAATAATGGATGGTATACAAGACTTTCCTTGGTATGTTTCTAGTGTTACTTTGCTAAGAATTATGAATATTCATGATTTCATCTTACATATATCTAGTGAATCTACTATTTTGCTAGAATAGATTTACAATATCATATGGATATGATTTACATGGCTTCTATTTCTTGTATTGATTTTAGATGTATACTCATGGGCTGAGTGGTTGAGTTTTGTTTGCTTGGAGCACGACTACGTTGTTATGCGCGTATGGCGCAATTCGGTAATTTTAGTTAAGCCCATGATTGTATACATTCCACTTGCACTTAAATTATTTGCATTTAAATCAAGGATATTGGTATATCAATGAGATTAAGCAAGTCATATTGTACCATGGAACTCTTCTTGAAGAAGACAGTTAACTGTGCAACATTTTGGCGAAATATTCCTAACTGCAGGATAACGCAGTGGTTACCATATGTCAAACGTGGGGTAAGGTGTTGACCTATTGAGCCGTGATCTTCCCTGGTTTCCTACGTGCATAATTCTTTGTATGATTGTCATATGTTTTGTAGTTTTGTTGATTTTCGCTGCTCATGAATTATGGGAAGTTTAAATTGTTGTTATTAATCATGATACATTATTTTATTGGTTTCAAAGTGTAACTGCTTAGTATAATTCCTGACTTACTAGGTTATGTAACTCAATCCATTACTTACAACCTTTATAGATCAATTTGGCTCGGGCATGGGGAACCTACTTTGGAAGACTTCGTGTGCAAGTTCTAACTTTAGAGATCGAGTCTAGAGTGATCCTAAATAGTCGAATTAGTTTAAAGTGTGCAAGTTATGTCGGTATGAGTGTGATGAAACTCTTGAGTATAAATGATGTGTAATAATTAGATATGTGACATGCAGACTTTATATGTGTAACTTTATTTGATAACTTACACAAATAAAGAATGTTTAGTGAGGGCTCGTCGTGATCTTGCTAATTTAGATCAAGAATATTGGTATACCAATAAAATTAAGCAAATCATGTTGTATCATATAAGTCTTCTTGGAGAAAACGGTTAGCTATGCAGCATTTTGGTTAAATATTTCTAGTTGCGGGATAATATAGAGGTTACCATATGTCAATATGGGGTAAGGTGTTGACCCATTGAGCCGTGATCTTGCTAATTTCCTACGTGCGCAATTCATTGTATGATTGTCAAATATTTTGTAGTCTTGTTTATTTTCCGTTGCTCGCAGATTATGGGAAGTTTTAATTGTTGGTATTAATCATGATACTTTATTTTATTGTTTTAAAAACGTAATTGCTTAGCGTAATAATCTCTGCTTACTGGCTGTGTAACTCATCCCATTACATACAACCATTACATATCAGTTTCGCTTGGGCATGGGGGAACGCACTTTGAAAGACTTCGTGAGCAAGTTCTAACGTTAAAGATCGAATTTAGAGTTATCCTAAATAGAAAAATTAGTTTAAAGTGTCTAAGTTATGTTAGTACAAGTGTGATGAAACTCTGAGTATGAATAATGTGTAATATTTGTATATGTGACATGCACACTTTATGTGTAACTTTATCTGAATATCATATATTGTGTCTATTAGGTGAATAAGCAGGTTAGGCCTTGCACTTCGTTGTTGGTAAATGGAGGGTTGTGGCCCGTTGTATTGACTCCAATGCGTAATAATGGTTTTGGGGGGCATTTCAATATTAGCAATTATAGCTTTATGTTTGACTTCTCTATACTATCGGATGGTATAGACCTATTAATCAGATAGCTCCTCTAACTTTCTTGTGAATCCAACTGCTAGCAGTTCAATGGCATTTATTAAAAACTTGTAATTATGGAAAAGTAATTATATTAAAATCATAGAATGCTGTTACAGGTGTTAGCGCATGAAAATACTTCCAATTAACATAAGATATATAGTTGAATTATAGTACCTTGCGTGGCCCAATGGCAAGCTCATTATCCACAATGGAGACAGCTGTGAAGCCTATCGGGTTGAGCACTTCCTCGTAGCTAAAAAGGTGAAACATAGAGAAGCATCAGTAGCTGTAACATTCCTTTGAAACAATTCAGTCTTTAATATCAGCAGCATAACAAAATCAAGATTAAAAGCAAAGATACATCAAGAAACAGACTTACTTAGCCACAGAATTATTGTATGGTGGTCCACTTTCCTGATTGCATATCTGCCACAAGGAACTTATAAGCAATACACTCTGTAATAATCAAATTAAGGGGGGGAAGAAAGAAGGATGAAAGGAGATAAGCCTGGATAAAAATGCTATACTCCATAACAATCTAGCTATCATGTGAGATTCTGTCGATGGCGGACAATACAGTTGGTAGTAATTTGTTTAACTCGTTATACTCTGTAGATACGGTCCTTCATTATCGAAATCAAACTGATGAGCAAACACAGTGATCATTAGAATGCAGTGAGGAAACAGAAGGTAGAACACCTGCTGGAGATGGGAGAGATCAGAAATTTGAGGCACAACCAATGTGATTTAGAGGAATGTTCCCATGACCTAAAGGGAGTTATCCACCTAATAAATTCAGAGGGCTAAAGAACGAACTCGGATACCACATGCTTGTGACAGAGATGGTCACAAGTTTGAGAGGAATGCTGGATTTTCTCTTCTTCAAGCACCCTGTACACCAACCATGCGCACGCACACAGGGGAGAGTAGGAACCCAAATGTTATTCCAAAGGGAAAAATGTGTTTGTACCCATTGTTTTTTTTCCTGAATTATTTATTACCCCTGCTATAACTATCATTTATCATATGCCTCTTCTTTATATTTACTGTTATATTTTGCCCTTACATCACCCTCGTCAGATATTTTTTATATATGTTCCCTTTTATTTGGACCAATTTGCCCTTGTTTGTAGCAAAATACACAGGGAATCTCCCTCTCTCCGTCTCCATAAAAGTTTTGAGTTTAATTAAGTATGATTGTCTACAGAAAGATATCAAGATAGAATGGAAAGACAAGGTAGGGGGATTCATATATAGTGCATCAATGGGAATCGAACCACACGACTGGTGCATTTCTTAGCCTCTATCGTTTGGGTTTGGGATACGGTGCTTAAGAGCTTAATTGATGGTGTGCTGGTCATCAGGTGGTTGTTGTCTCAGTTGAATAGTTCCATAACTCTTTTTTAAGGATTTGGAGACTGATACTCGGCTCTGCTTTGAACATGAGCTGTCCATCACGGCCATACGCATGGTTCTTTACTCCAGCAACATTGCAACAGTCTACGCACACCTTAGTTGTTATACATTGAACATCTGCAGCATTGCCATCACTATTTGCTGCACCTGAAAATGTGCATCATCGCCATGGAGATCACCATGCTCCAAACATATATGTACACCACGTGCTCCATTTTGCACCTTGCAGTAACTATATGTGCTTGTGGTTCATGCTTGTTGCACATGTCTGCCTTCTCCTCAATAATGCAAACGATTGCTTGTTTAACAACATTCTATCGTTAAACACTCTGACTCTAACCCCGACACAAATTACGAAATCTGATTAGAACTAAGTATAAAACACTAGGTGCCAAAGCAAATATAGCGTACAGACTGAGTTGTGGCTTTGTGAATCAAGCCAGCTCCTTATCCTTCCCAAGTTTTGCTACATGCAATTCATACTGACGAGGTCGCTATCCAAACATATATTGTACACCACTTGCATATTCACCATGGTGCTCGTGTAACTATATGTGGTTGTGGTTCATGCTTATTGCACATGTCTGCCTTCTCCTCAATAATGCAAATGATTGCTTGTTTAACAACATTCTATCGTTAAACACTCTGACTCTAACCCTGACACAATTTATGAAAGATGATTAGAACTAAGTATGAAACACTAGGTGCCAAAGCAAATATAGCGGATGGACTGAATTGTGGCTTTGTGAATCAAGCCAGCTCCTTGTCCTTTCCCAAGTTTTGTGATATGCAATTCATACTGACAATGTCGCTACTTATTAAGATCAGTCCGGTTACACAACCACACCCTCAGAAGTCCAAGGCAACTAGCCACAATCCACTTATTCCAGCATGAGCACATAGAAAATTGAAGCTTTTGACCACTACGCCGTAGTAGTTGCTCTCAGTCTCATCTCTGCAGAATAACTTGATCAAGTTCGACACGACAGCTTCAGCGAGACTGTTGTTATGCAGAGCAGAGAGAGAATGGGGAGCGCCCATTAAAAAAAAAAAATTGCAGAATCGATGCTGTTGAAAATTATGTGTGGGATGCATGGGAATTTTACATTTTAAAATTACTAGATACAACTGAATTCTCTTGTGTTCAGAGAGATACGTCAGAGAGTGGAGGATCTAATTCGTGTGAGTATTTCAAAAAAGAAAAAGAAAAAGAAAAGAAAAGAAAAAGTAAGTAAGAGGGCAGATTAGTCCAGAAAAGATAAAATACTTAAAAATGATTATTCTGTGATACAAAGGCATAGCAGGATGATACATATAAAGCAGGGTAAATCATAAATGAATATTGAAGCGGGGGTAAGAAAGTAATTCAGGAAAAAATGTGGATATAAAGACATTTTTCAAACAGGGCACTCAAGGAGGAACTTCAGTTACAATTAGTCCTCCTAAAGGAATAGGAATGGACCTAAGACAATTCAAAATAGAAAAAATTCAATCATTTCTAATTGTTGAGGAGATAAAAGGAAAGGTAAGATCTATCCTTAAATATTAATAAGAAAAATCCACGAATCTCAATGACCAAGAGTTAACAATTGACACGGAAAGGATCTACAGAATACCTGAACAAGAAATATTTATTTTTATGAATTTGTTCATTCAATTCATTTCAAATAAGTTGTATCTTGTTCAAACCAATTAATGAGAGATCACAAGAGATGAATGCTGGACCATTCTTTGCCACCCCCTCCATCCACACCCCCACAAAAAAAAAATCCCACCACCACCCACATCCCACAAAAGGGAGTGAGTAGAACCAATCCAACTTTTATTTTGAAACAAGATGCACTTATTTCCAATCAGATTCAAGTTCAACACGCAAATCTAATAAAAGTCTCTATTCAACCAAAAAAGTTGTGGGTCAAGACAACATGGGTCTCAAGTAGCCAATCCTTAATGAAATTCCAAAAGAATTGGAATGGAATCTGAAATGATCACACACATATCTATACATATTATCTATAGTCCTTTAAAAAGGGTGAGTCTGGCTTTTGGGTCTGTCCAAAGCACACCCTACCCCTAATTTCCTTGAACAAATCCACACCATCAATCTTAGTAACATATGACCCGACTCTTCTGATGATGACTCGACCCACTTGTTCTTTTCTCAACTTTCCTGAGTCAAGAGCGTCTCTCTCTCTCTCTCTCTCTCTCTCTCTCTCTCTCTCTCTCTCTCTCTCTCTCTGTGTGTGAACAGGTTCCACTGAAAATTCTTTTTGCACAAGAATACCTAAAAGAACACGAGACATAGAGAAGATGGAGAATTAAAGATAAGCGGCCAAGGAAGATGGAGAGGGAGCAGATTATTAGATTGAGTCAAGGTTTCGATTTTTTCTTTCTTTTAAGGTTTGGATTTGCTAGGCTTTTCCCTGATTAGGAAAGTCGGGCTTCACTAGGGTTTTCATTTGGTTCAAGTGATTTTGGTAGCTAAAATTTTTATCTTTTCCAAGGTTATATGATGTTTTGGGTAGATCATGGATTTCTAGAGTCTTGATGATCCCTAGAAGGTAAACACATGGTTTAAAATCTCGGTATCGATCGGCCAATAATTTAAGTCAATATCGCCAATATCGGCCATCGATATGGCAAGATCAACCATATCGATAATATCGGCATGAATATCGACTGACATTATAGGTTTAATATTATATCAGGCACCTTAAACCCAATACCAATATTGCCAATATATACCAGAATCGGCTGATATTTCAAACCATGGTATTACATATTGCCTCTCAACTTCCTACCTCAAGTAACAATCATTTATATTATCTCTTTACAACCTAATCCAATCATATACAATTCTATCAACATCCTTATTGTTATCAAGGAGGAAAGAAGTACAAGGAAAAGGAGGACTAGCTTTTAGGTGTAATTTGATTTTATATTTGTTATTAATATAGTTGTTGGCAATTGATTTACTATTGATATATCATTTGAATTTTTAGTATAGATTTTAATTAATTCCATAACTGAATTATGACAGTTATTATTATTAAATATTAAAATTAAATGTCACTTAATCTTCTACGGATTTTATTGAACCTTAAAATTATATACTAATCTATTTAGCAGATTTTTTTCCTTTGGTTTATTGATTATGGAATATTAAGGAATATGTAGCGTGTGCACATGCATTTTTGTTTATTTTCTTTATTCCTTTGATTTAAAAAAGTAAAAATGTATCTAGAGTGGAACTAATTGCATTTGTTTCCTAGCATGTTTGGAAATGTTTGTTCGTTTCTACAATCTTCATTTTAATTATCTACAACTGGTTTAGCACTTGCTTTCATTTTTGTCATGGTAATATATGCCTTCACTATGCTAAAATTGAGATGTGAACCATGTTAATGAAATGCTCACATATATCCTTTTGATTTATAGATCCAAAGCATTGTAAGTTGCATGCTTTAGTGTATTTAATCTATTTTTAAACTGAAAGTTGAGTTTCAGTTAACTCCCCAACTTTCCACCTATTATTTTTGCTTTTGAAGGTTGTAGAGTAATTGTTTGTTTCTTCAATCAAAGAGATAACATTTGCAAGTTGGTACAGAAAGTTTCAATAGAAAATATTTTATTTTTCTCAGATTCATATTGTATTGGTTGCCCCATGTATAAATATAAGATATACCTATTAAATTGAAATAACCTCACACATATTCTCTCTTCAACTTAAATTGTTGATACATAAGCTTAAAGTAGGAGTTGTCGCCTGCTAGGTTGAGGGTGGCGGTTTCTTCTCAAAGTATCTTCTTCATCACTATATATAGTTGAGGTCAAGTTATCTTATTAGACTTATCTTTAGACTAACATGAAGATGATAGATATCTTAATCAACGACTTTAGGTAAAACAAAGTCTATAGATTTCTAATATATGCAATACAAATACTTATTTTTTTGAGCCCTATTGAGTCAGGAACATGTGAGTCATACATATAGGACATGACATACTCCAGATAAAAAAAGATTCCAACAAATTGGATGTCTCTTTAGTACATCAACTCCATGTAATTTGAAAATCAAGTATAAAAATGCAGATCAACCCCTTAGTTAAATTGTAGAGAATCTGTAATGCCAATTCAATTTTTAAAGTACATTCAAGATACTCTAAATTGGATTAGCTGTTTTATATGTACGATAATAGGTGGCAAAACCTTATAGTTCAATCAACCATCTTGGTTCTACAAGAATGCTCCCGCACCCACCTCAATCCCTTGGTATGCTTCTTCGATGACCTTTTATATTGAGCCCGCAAACCTATTCAGGCTACCTGGCATGGTCTTAAGTTTCTTGTTACTGATTAATTCTAAATGGTTTTTATCATAAGATCTACCCTCTCATGGACGAAAGCTTAAGGAATCATGCACCAAGGTTAAGTACTAATGTGCATAAGACAACTATATATATGTATAGTTGAACCTCTTTAATTACCTTATTAGACTTATTTTTTTTACCACACATGAAGATAATGGATTTCTTATTATACTTAACTTTAGGTAACATGGAGGTTAAAGATTTTTTTTATATGTTGTATAAATACTTTTATTGAGAATCATCGAGTCGGATACGTGAGTCATATGTATAAGATATGACAGACTATAGATAAAATTTTGCCAGCCATATTCATGTGCTTTTGAGTAATTAGAGGGGCTATCAAAGCTAATATAAGGGAAAATAGTTCTCTTAAAGAAGGGTGTTTTCTTTTCGACTGATTAATTGAAGATTGTGGTGTGAATATTATGCATGGTTTGATTATGGTTTTCTACGTGAGACCATTTTTAGAGCTTGGAATGCCGAATTCATCATGTTGATGAGGCTATTCTTTTCAAACTCATCTTGATTTGTCTCTCACCTTTTCCATTTCAGCTTCTTAGGTAGCATGTGTTTGAACTTGCAAAATTCTTATTTTATTAATCTACTTCATTATCTGGGCATCCTGTTTAAGGTGGCACCATACATCCAAAAAAAGGTCAGGCCTCAAACCTTGAATTTTCTTACTAGATGTCCAAGAACTACCCTAATTCTCGGTAACTATAAATCAGAGAAAAAAATCCCAAACTAATATTCAACTTTATGAAAGCTTTCATGCTCAAATACTCTTGCAACAACTTTCTTGGAAACATCAGTAACCTTTAATAGCACCATTTGGCTTCCTCAACCACTTCATGAGAGCTTTGTATAGAACAACAATCTGATAAAATATTAGTTTCATTCTTAAATTATTTCAGATGGAGTGATGGGGAGTCCTATGATGCACGATCTTGCAGTTGTGAATAAAATAAAAAAAGTATTTAATGTCCATGAAAAGCCAAGATTGTTGGAATGTGAATACTATGTGCAGTGGGAATTTCCTAAAGAATCAATCCACACACCAAAATAGGAAAGTGAATATAGCCAAATCACAGAAAAGCCAATCGCAAACACAATGAAAATACCTGAAACCCCAAAAGGAAAAAAACTACGGGAGAGAGAGAGAGAGAGAGAGATTCCACTATGTCAATAGCGATTACAAAGGGGTTCTTTGGATTCGGCTGAATGTGATCCCCTTCTCATTGGAATGAATCCCTTATTTATACAAGTCATGTCCAATAAATAAGTCTAGGGAGTCCCACTCAGTTTGAATACCTAAATCCCTTGTCCTGATAAGGGTCGAGCCGAACGCCCCAGTTTGAATCGATACAGGAGAGAGTCCATCTCTATCTTGTCTTTTGTTCTCGGCTGTGGGTAAGGATGAGCTGCCCCGGGGAGGTTACTACCTCATTTGAATTAGGATTGGACTCAAGGATAGAGTTTTCTGTAATCGGATATGATTCTTCCATTAATCACCCGACCCGTTCAAAATCTGGAATGGGTGAAGATGTCGGGTTAAACGCTTTGGAAGCAGCCACGCGTTGCACATCCCTCAGACGTTAATTGGACATGTGCCACAATCATGGGAGGGTCAGAAAGTGACCACTACAGATACCCCATCTGCTCCCTTTTCTTTGAAAGAGGTCGAGAACTCTCCTTCGGGGAATTTCAGGTTATCGGAGTCTCCGATGTAGAGAGGAGAGAAGGATGAATTAGGACTTTCTGGGTCGAGACCCAAGGTTCCTGTCATTGCTTCAGGTTTATCTTGTAGTGGCGTGCGTAGCAATACAGCTTGGCAAAACTTTAAATGTGCGTCACATCCGGCGCAGCGCCGATCAAATTACCGCCTTTCTTGCAATGCGGCATTCGAGGTGGGTTTTGCGTATCTGAGGTGACGTTGTCGATCGTATTCATCATAACACGTGTAGGGCACCGATCGAACGACGGTTCATTCCCCTAGGGTTAAGAGAAATATACTCTTAAGGTTTTGGGCATTTTCCCCAAATTTCTGCTTCATCTTCTTCTTTCTGGCCTCCTCTGATCTTTTGACCTTCGAATCTCTGTCATTCCCTTATTCAAGTTGAAAATGAAGAAAGGGGAAAATCTGGCCGTTCCGATGGATCGGACAAGGGCAAGTCCGTCGTGGAGAATGGGAAGAGAGTTTCCCGTCGCACGAGGATAGGGTTGGAGTTCGATTCAAAAACTTTTAAGCTTCGCGACCAGGAGGTGGTGGATAAATACCTAGCTAGCTATGACTTTCGTTGGAGTCCGGAATAAAGTTGAGTTTTGCCCCCAACAATGTTGATGTTATTTCGACTCCGCTCGATAAGGAGGGTGTGTATATGCATCCCCTGGTGTCGGCACTTGGATTAAGGCTGCCAATGACGAAGTTCGTTCGAAGCGTTTTGACTTTTTATAGAGTCGCCCCTTCTCAGTTATCGGCGGTGGCCTGGCATACAGTTCTAGGATTCGATGCCCTATATGACATATGCTCCCGAGGCTTGTCATTGTGAGATTTTTAGCGCCGCGTACTTGCTGAGAAAGACCACCATAGGTGCTCGCTATTTTATTCTCCAGAGTGAGGTAATATCGTCAACATGGTGTAGCCACCGCGATATGCGGGACACCGTGGTTCGGGTGTCCGGCCCATGGGATGCCTACTTGGAGGAGGACCACGGGGTTATCCTAGCTGTCTGAAATTTTGATGCAGGTGCTCGCAGGGGGACCTTGCCTACCACCGATGTTGGAGCAAAGTTGAGAAAGTTGATAGCCGTCGACTTTAATAATCGTAATTAAAGTTCACGTTGAACCCGGACAAACCTCTCATTCTGCCAGTTATTCCGAGGGTGCCTACGTCGAGTAAGGGTCAGCTCGCCCCCGAACTTGAGAAATATGTTCAGGATGAGAGCAATCTTGGCTATGAGACAGAGTCTGTCCATAGGGTAAGCCAACCAGTTGTAAGTCCCGGGAAACCGAAGGTCAGAAGGGAGAAGACTCCCGACAAGAAGAAGAGAGCACTCGCTCCGCCTTCGCACCTTCCACGGCCAGGGGTATGCTCTACATTTTTTTCTTGTTTACTTTTTTTTTTGGAAACTATTTCTCAATGTCTTGTTTTCATTTTGTAGAAGCGTCGGCTTCGGTTTGATGACTCCGATGATGAGGAGATGATGAGCTTGATGAAAGCCGTGACCACTCCCCCATGTACGTTCGCGGAGCAGCCCCTATTGCCATGGAGGGCAGGGTTAGGTCCCCAGTTCGCGTGGAAGATGTTCGGAGGACTTCTCCTACCCCGGGACTTCCGAGGAAGTCACAAGTAAAGCTCTGGTGGTGCTCGCCGGGCCTTCTACTGCTATCTTGCCCCGTAAGGATAGGTCTGAGGTGATGGCGCCCCCTAGCCTTGATGGCGCTAGGCTTAGGTCTTCACGTGGACTCGAGGGGGTGGACGCTGCCGAGTTTCTTCCATCTGGTGATGGTACAAGGGTCATGGGAGGTGCTGATTCCTCGGGGGCTGCCTCCCAGTCCCTCGAGGTACCTTCAGGACGGACCGGTACCAATCTTGAATTAGAACTGTTCCTCCGAAGGGGGATGTCGAGGTGGCTCTTGGATATGGAGACTTCCTCGGAGGGCTTAAAGAACTCAAGGCCCTCCCCTTGAAGGAACGTGTTGACCCAGAGGCCTTCCATTCTAGTTTTAATGATGATTAACTCATATATTTATAGTTTACTAATAATCTTGCGATATTTAGTTTCAGATATTTAACCAAGATATTAGTAGGTGATTAGCTTCAACAAAGGTGTTTTGGAGCTTTCACATGGTGATTCAAGAGCCCGAGCGTCAAGTTCACATCTAGCACTCGTTTAGAGTCAAGCTCGTGGATCACGTTTGGATCGAGTCGACTTGGAGACGGCGCTCTACAAGAAGACTTCGGTACATTATTTAGTTTATGGTTTAGATCCATTTGTTAAAGATTAGATAGTGTGATATGCTCAAGTTAACAACACACACACTTGTTTAAAGTTTCATGTTTCGGTTGTCGGTTTTTGGTTTAACCGATCTTGGTTTTTAAGTCAAAAACATTGATATATATATCTTTCATGTATATTGGATTATATCCATATACAACATGCTTAAATGTTGTTTCAATATCATGATTTTGTATTTGGATGAGTTTTGGACAAAACGGTTTTCCATTTCAATAATCCAAGTTTTGGAAAATACGGATTTTGATTTTCGGCAAAATTTGTAAGTCACAAAAATAGTTCAAAATGTTTGTAACTTGGTTTGATTTTTACTCAAACAAGTTTGTATTTCAAAGATAAAACATGAACTTATTTTTGTGGATTTTTAGAGATTTTATGGGATTTATTTGATAATAAAAAACCCAAGTTTTAAGTTCTGAAATTGCCCTGCCAGGCTCTGGCGGTCGACCGGGCCGGTCGACCGACGTGTACAAGGACGTGCACGCAGGCCAGCCTCTTAGGCCGGTCGACCGACTGAAGTCAGCCCACTCTCAGGTTGACCCGGTCGACCGGCCAGAGAGCCGTTGCTCTCTGGTTCTGGGCGCGATCGATCAGGCGATCGACCGGCAGGCTCAACGGTCGATTTTTTGACTGTTGGCCGGTCGACTGGAAGATCATTTTTGACCTTGTCAGCTGCCAACGGGCAGAATTCTTATGGGGTTATAAATACCCCATTTGAAGTTTGTTTTCACCAAGTTTTCAAGAGAGAAAAATTTACATTCTTAAAGTGTTTTATTACAAGGTTCAAAAGAGTTTAGAGCTTTAAAGATTTGATCTTTATTTTTTTTTAAAAGGGGTTAGAAAATTCAAAGAAAAGAAAAGTCTTTGGGAATTGGTTTGATCTTCATTTTCAATTCTATCTAGAGTTTTTTCCTAGAGTTTTTTTTTGAGTTTTTGATTTCCAAACTCTTTGTTTTCCACACTTGAGCTATCTTGCTATCCTATCTATAGGATTTTTATCTTTGTGGGAAAATTAGTTTGTGGTTGAGATAGACCACCAAGTTGTAAACTTCCTTCATTGTGATATCCTCTAGTGAGAGGAGATTGATTTGGTATCCCTCTATTGTGAGGTGATTGTGGAAGTTGTGGTTGGCTCCCTCTAGTGAGAGGTGGAGATTGTGTTTAGCTCCCTCTAGTGAGAGGTAGAGTTTGTGTTGGAATCCCTCAAGTGTGAGGTGATTGGTGTTTGTTAGCTAAGTGCCTACCCCTCTTGTGTGAAGTGGATTTTGTGTTGGTTGTGTCTTGCCTCTGTGAGAGGTTGTATTTGGTTGAGAGAGGAGTTGTGCACTCCCGGTTATTGTATTGCCCAAAATCCTCAGTGGAGGTTCCCCGTGTGGGAGTCCTGTGTGGACAAGTTAGTGGAAATCCTTCTGTGTGAAGGCGGGGACGTAGAGCTGGGTGCTCGAACCTCGAAACAAATCTCAGTATTTGTGTTTGATCCATTGACTCTAACTCTCTCTCTTTTATATTGTGCCTTGCATTGATTCATATAGTCATATCATATTATATGCTTGGTTGTGATTGTTTGTGTGCCTCACTTGTGTTTAACCACGAGAGCTTCATATAGCACCTCAACTCTTATTCAGAGTAATCAAGAGGAGTTAGTCCAGAGCCCTTCACCGGGAATTCGGCTACACTCGTTGGTTACACTAAGTGTATTGCAATTAAGTTTTCATTTCCGCATTTTGTCCATTAGATTAGCCGTACACCTATTCACCCCCTCTAGGTATACTTACAATTGGTATCAGAGCCTACGCTCCTGATATTAGGTTTAACCACCTAAGAGTGTGATCTTGGTTGCTAATCTACATTTGCATTTGCACACATATTGTTTGCACTCATAGATTGCTTGACCCCTCCCATGTATGATGTTTCCAACATTGACATATGAAAATTTAGGATGAGTATGTATCTAAAAAACCCTAAGCTTGCATGTTTTTCTTGCCGCTACCAAGAAATCCTATCTTGGTAATAGCAAGCATATAGAGGCCAATGCACAAGCCCTTAAGGCACTTAGAAGCACGCTAAACAAAGAATATCTTATGTTGGTTTCTAACTGTGATTCCGCCTTTGCAGTGTGGAACACTTTGACCTCCTCCAAGCTTCAATTGCCAATCCAAATGGAGAAGGAATCTAGTGAGGATGAATCCGAACAACGATGCTACATGGTCCAAGGGAATGACTCCCTTGAGGTACATTCGGATACTCAACTAGATAGTGCTACCTCTTCATTTGATGATCTTGATAGTATGGATGTCGATGCATTAAATGAAAAGTTATCTATTGTTTGTGAGAACCACTTGGAAAAATATAAAGTTTTGAAAAAGAAAACTTGTAAATTAAATAAAGAAAATAAGGATTTGTTTTCAAAACTTGAGTTGGCTTTACATGAGAAGGTTGAGATTTCAAATGAGTGTGACTCTTTGAAGACCCAACTTGAACTTGTTTTAAATGAAAACAATATTTTGAAAAATAAAAATGATTGCAATGATGTTTTGAAGAAAAATGAGATCTTATCTTCAAAACTTGATTTTATTGTAAAAGAAAATGATTCTTTGAAAATCAAATTATTTCTATTTCAAAGGATTTAGACTTGGTTTCTAAGAAAAATGTTTCTTTGAAAAATGATTTAGATTCTCATGTTTACCATGCTAGTGTAGTTTCACATTCTAACTCACCTACTGCATGCACCTCTTCTTCTATAATTGAAAATAATATATCTATGCTTAAGAAGAGTGTTGATTGTTTGGGCTCCACTTTGAGCCAATATGCTTTGAACCACTCTCGATTGGAATCTATATTTCGAAAGAAACAAATTCCTCTTATGCATGCACAAACCACGGCATACACATGCTTCCCACGTTCACTCCCATAACACGATGTATGCTCATGTGTACACTTGTACACATTGTGGACGTAAGGGCCACCTTACTAAGTTTTGTTATGATCGTATACATGATTCAAATTTAGCAACTAAGTTTGTTTGGGTTAGGAAAGGAGCTAACCCCCATGGATCCAAAAGAGTTTGGGTACCAAAATCCACCCCTATGCTATTTGATGTAGGTGTGGACTCTCGCTTGACGTGAGAGCGATGGTGCCTTGAGGTGGATGCGTTCCAAGCTTAAAGAGAACTATTTGGATGCATCACTTTCAAGGGGAGTTTGGTGGGAGGACCACCTTGTTTTGGAGATTTGGAGAGTTGCCCTCATGATTTTGGTAACTATCTCTTACTTCTCATTTATATTTGCATGCTTTTAGATCATTTATTTATAGCATGTCTTGTTTTAATGTTCATTATGTCATATGTCATGTTTATTAGTCCTATGACATGCATGATTAGTATTTGAGACACCCATGTTTATATGGACCCATATTTAGTGTTCTCACTTTAGTTTAACTAATGTGTATGTCCTAAATCTAATGCATGTGCATTTGCCATAATGATCATATGAGTTTTTGTTTTGATTTCTATGCTTCATGTTTTGATTACATGTCTAGATGTTAGTTTTCATTAAAACTCGGATATATACTTGTACAACTAGTGAGCCACAAATAGATTATTATATGTTTGTGCTTGAACGCTCATTTGTACCCATTAGATGTACTAGTATAGCCTAGTTTTGATGATTCATACATTTGACTTGTATTCTTATTTTGTACATGTTTTCAATATTTATGTTTAACTTCATGTATATGTCTATTTTGTCTAAACTAATTGTTATACATATACATCCTTGAGCCACTTGCCTTCATGCATATACTTTTGTGGACTCGTTATGTTTGGATATGTATGTATACTCTAGTTTATACAAAACATACATATATCTTGAAGCCTATTTGACTTTGATGATTTTCATGTTTTTAAGGAATTTCATTTTGAGCTCGATTGCCTAGTTTCATGATAATGTGTTTCACATAACTCTTATACACTCACTTTATTTAATGTTTTCTCATGATTTTGTTTTCATGAGTACAATTTGTGCTATATAGATTTTGAGTGTTTGGTGATCATGTGATTTACATGTCTTTTATGAAATATATTTTTGTTTTATTCCTTACTTGAAGGATTTCGTACTAGTTTTTCAAAAAATTTCTTATAACTAGTTCGTATTCTTCATTATGGTAGAGCTTTTCAAACATACTATATTTTCAAACTTATTTTTGAACACCCCTACCCATTCAAGGGCGGTTGGTTGGGCGACCATGCCTTGTATGCTTATTATTGAAAATTCTTTTAAAACATGTGCATGAAATGGGTGGTAGGAAGTATGAGTTATATACTTGATCTTATTGTGTTTTCAATTGGTATCATTGGATCTTTTCAATTGGTATCACTATTGACATTCTTTTTGTATACTCATATATGTTTTTATATATGTATGCTTCAATTTCAAATTGTATCAATTTCGATTGGTATTCAATTTTTCATACATATATATATGCTTTATTTGTGCTTACTATATCTCTATATCTTTGAGCACAAATTTTGGTTATGCTAAGCTTGATTTCTTAAATGACTATTATATTTCAATTGATTATGTTTCAATTGGTATCTTATACAAGTTTATGCATCATTTGTTTGGTATTTCATAAAGGGGAGAAAATTCATATTTAACTTTTCAATTGATTTTGTTTACCTTTGGTATTTTACTCCCACACTTTATGTTGAAAAAAAAATGATTGAAAAATGATATTGATTATTTTTTTTGGGTATCATTTGCTCCTAATGAAAAATTACTTTCAATTGGTACTAATCTTTACAATTGATATCAAGATTATCTATATGTTTACATCATTCAATTGATATCAAAATTTTTGGTTGAATTCTTCAACATATTTTATTTACTTTCAATTGGTATAATATAGACATGTTTATTTAAATTTATATTAAAAATATTTGTTTTATGTACCTTCAATTGGTATGTTTTATTTATTTTTAAATTGATATCATGATGCACTAAATTGATATATTTTTTTCAATTGGTATCAAAATGTTTTGATTTGATTTCACCCCTTATTGATATTTTTTATTTAAGACAAAAGGGGGAGAACTTTATTTTATTGTTTTCTTTGACCCCTTTGTTGATGATTGACAAAAAGGGGGAGAAGTATTTGAGTTTATATGCATGTTTTTATATTGGTATCAAGAGAGTTTGTTTTATGTTTTGTTGATATTGGTATCAAAAGCATGGATATTAGTATCAAGAACATAGTTTGTTGTTTTGTTGATATCAAGATCTTTTATTTTTATTGTTGGTATCAAAAGCTTTTATTGATTATCTTTCAATTAGTATCAAGAGCTTTTATTAAAAGTTTTATTATTGGTATCAAGAATTTTCATTGATTAGCTTTCAAGTGAAATTTTTATTGATATCAAGAGCATTATTTAAAGAACATGTTTATTCTAAGTTTATATTTTCAATTGGTATTTAAGAACATGTTTATGAGAAGAAGAAATAATTTATTTGGTATCAAGAGCATGTTCATTTCATTGTTTTATGCATGCTCATGCATATTCATGTTTAATATTCATTGCATATCTTTTTGTTTATTACTATGCATGAGTTAAGGGGGAGCTTCTTTGAAGCTTAACTTTAATCCATGCATATATAACTCCATGAGTTTTGTCATCATCAAAAAGGGTGAGATTGTTGGCCCAGAGGCCTTCCACTTTAGTTTTGATGATGATTAACTCATATAGTTATAGTTTACTAATAATCTTGTGATATTTAGTTTCAGATATTTAACCAAGATATTAGTAAGTGATTAGCTTCAACAAAGGTATTTTGGAGCTTTCACATGGTGATTCAAGAGCCCGAGCGTCAAGTTCATATCTAGCACTCGTTTAGAGTCAAGCTCGTGGATCACGTTTGGATCGAGTCGACTTGGAGACGGCGCTCTACAAGAAAACTTCGGTACATTGTTTAGTTTATGGTTTAGATCCATTTGTTAAAGATTAGATAGTGTGATATGCTCAAGTTCACAACACACACACTTGTTTAAAGTTTCATGTTTCGGTTGTCGGTTTTTGGTTTAACCGATCTTGGTTTTTAAGTCAAAAACATTGATATATATATCTTTCATGTAAATTGGATTATATGCATATACAACATGCTTAAATGTTATTTCAATATCATGTTTTTGTATTTGGATGAGTTTTGGACAAAACGGTTTTTCATTTCAAAAATTCAAGTTTTGGAAAATACGGATTTTGGTTTTCGGCAAAATTTGTAAGTCACAAAAATAGTTCAAAATGTTTGTAACTTGGTTTGATTTTTACTCAAACAAGTTTGTATTTCAAAGATAAAACATGAACTTATTTTTGCGGATTTTTAGAAATTTTATGGGATTTATTTGATAATAAAAAAACTCAAGTTTTAAGTTCTCAAATTGCCCTGCCAGGCTCTGGCGGTCGACCGGGCTGGTCGACCGGACCCAGAGTCGGTCGACCGGCGTGCACAAGGACGTGCACGCAGGCCAGCCTCTTAGGCCGGTCGACCAAGCGGTCGACCGACTGAAGTCAGCCCACTCTCGGGTTGACCCGGTCGACCGGGCGGTCGACCGGGCGGAGAGCCGTTGCTCTCTGGTTCTGGGCGCGGTCGATCGGGCGGTCGACCGGCAGGCTCAACGGTCGATTTTTTGACCGCCGGCCGTTCGACCGGCCGTTCGACCGGAAGGTCATTTTTGACCTTGTCAGCTGCCAACGGGCAGAATTCTTATGGGGGTTATAAATACCCCATTTGAAGTTGGTTTTCACCAAGTTTTCAAGAGAGAAAAATTTACATTCTTAAAGTGTTTTATTACAAGTTTCAAAAGAGTTTTAGAGCTTTAAAGATTTGATCTTTATTTTGTTTTAAAAGGGGTTGGAAAATTCAAAGAAAAGAAAAGTCTTTGGAATTGGTTTGATCTTCATTTTTAATTCTATCTAGAGTTTTTCCCTAGAGTTTTTCTTTGAGTTTTTGATTTCCAAACTCTTTGTTTTCCACACTTGAGCTATCTTGCTATCCTATCTATAGGATTTTTATCTTTGTGGGAAAATTGGTTTGTGGTTGAGATAGACCACCAAGTTGTAAACTTCCTTCATTGTGATATCCCTCTAGTGAGAGGAGATTGATTTGGTATCCCTCTATTGTGCGGTGATTGTGGAAGTTGTGGTTGGCTCCCTCTAGTGAGAGGTGGAGATTGTGTTTAGCTCCCTCTAGTGAGAGGTGGAGTTTGTGTTAGAATCCCTCAAGTGTGAGGTGATTGGTGTTTGTTGGCTAAGTGCCTACCCCTCTTGTGTGAGGTGGATTTTGTGTTGGTTGTGCCTTGCCTCTGTGAGAGGTTGTATTTGGTTGAGAGAGGAGTTGTGCACTCCCGGTTATTGTATTGCCCAAAATCCTCAGTGGAGGTTCCCTGTATGGGAGTCCTGTGTGGACAAGTTAGTGGAAATCCTTCTGTGTGAAGGCGGGGACGTAGAGCTGGGTGCTCGAACCTCGAAACAAATCTCGGTGTTTGCGTTTGATCCACTGACTCTAACTCTCTCTCTCTCTCTTTTATATTGTGCCTTGTATTGATTCATATAGTCATATCATATTTATATGCTTGGTTGTGATTGTTTGTATGCCTCACTTGTGTTTAACCACGAGAGCTTCATATAGCACCTCAACTCTTATTCAGAGAAATCAAGAGGAGTTAGTCCAGAGCCCTTCACCGGGAATTCGGCTACACTCGTTGGTTACACTAAGTGTGTTGCAATTAAGTTTTAATTTTCGCATTTTGTTCATTAGATTAGCTGTACACCTATTCACCCCCCCTCTAGGTGTACTTACAGAACGAAGACGACAAATAAAGAATGGGGTTTTCAGAATAAGTGACGTGACAACTTTGTCTGGTGTTATTTGTTTGGAGGTCGTCTGACTTTTGGCCCTTCTTTCAGGATGCAATACTTATCTCGGAGTTGCTGGACGACCATCGGGATGCCCTGAAGGAAAAGGAGGGCGAGGTGGCTGATTTGCACCAGGGGTGGAGGAGCTTAGTGCTGCGGGGCAGGCGACGACTGAGGAAATCCGTCGGCTGAGAAGATTTGTGCCGCGACACGCTCAAGTTGGAAAGAGGAGCTGGTGCGGCTCCGAGAGGAGCCAGATAAAAGGGGATCGTAGATATTGGAGGACTCCAAGCTGCATCAGAGAGAGTCCGCACTGCTGGTTGCTCAGCAGGCGCTCAAAGAGGCGTGTCAGCGTGTAGACGGTGCGGAAGCTACCCTGAGGTCCGAGCGGGACATTTTTAAGAAGGCGATGGAGTGCCTTAACGATGACATGGGCAGGGCACAGACTGCCCTCGATGAAGTTGAAGCGCGTGAACAAGAGGCTGTAACTGAATGTCGATAAGCATTGAAGGTGTTTAAATTCAAGAAGTATAAAGAGGGGTATGAAGACGGAAAGCGCAGGTATCTCCGAAGTACTCGCTTGATTTGGATCCTTCCTTGGGGATAAAGTCAGGATCCTCCCGAGGGCTGTGCTAGCCATGCTGCCGGGGTGGAGGCCTCTCAAAGCCCTCCATCTAGGGCTGCAACGCCCCTAATGTCGATCCTCCTGCCAACCGCACTGGGCACAAAACAGGTGGCCGATGTTTCCCCAGTTGGGGTTGGGGAGACTTCTCCGAATATTCCGCTCGGCGACGTCGTGCCTTTGGCAACGGACCTTCCAGCTGTTCCTGATGCTGAGCAAGCGACCGGGATGCCATCAAGGAAGCAGCTCTTCCAGCCTCTACTTTCGAGGCCTTTCGGAAAGGCAAAGTCCAAGTGAGTGATTGTGGGTTTGTCTTCTTTGGCCCTCTTTTTTATGTTGTTGATTGTAAAGATCTAATGTAATCTTTTAAAAAGAAATTGTTGAGTTTCTGAGCTTCGCCTCTTTTTGAACATCTTAATCCCTTTGTGTTTTAAGGCCAACGCGAATGTGAGTCCAATAGGCTTCTTCTGCTCATCATCTGATCCAGCGGTCGGTGGTCAGTGGGAGAGTTTTCGGAGGCTGGGGACATCTCCCGCTTGCATAGGTTTGGAAGAGGTTTGTGCTTCGGGCGACAAACAGCCCGAGGAGATCAAAGGATATGAGCCTGGGAAAAGAGAAGCGGGGATGAAGATAGACCTGGATGATGAGCATGGATCCTTGTTGGACTCTCTGAATGCCTGGCGGAAGAAAGTGATCATGGGGGAGCTCCCGAGGATTCCTGGGCTTTCTCGCCCTGTAGAGCTCAAGCTACTCGACTTAACCTCTCAGTTGGATCGTGAGCTAATTTCCCACAACATAATCGTGGCTGGTCATAAGAAGAGGGTGGACGACGTCCTTCAAAAGGGTCGTGAGCTACTAGAGTCAAGTTCTTCATTGAGGAGAGAGAAGATAGAGCTTGAAGAGAAGCTCTTGGGACAATTTTTAGAGTTGCATAAGGCGTTGAAAGAGGTGTCAGATCTTTAGGAGAAAATGGATTCTGCTCAGTCGGAGATCCTCTTAGGGAGCATATCGACGGGGGCTGTTCCAAGAAGCTGGCGCTTGAGCGTGAGCTCCGAGCAATTCGGAGTAGCTTGGAGAGTCGCGACAAGGATGTGGAGGAGTTGAGAACTGAGGTTTCACGCCAATCGGATCGTTATGATAATCTCTGGCTTACCCATGGAACGTTGTTGGAAGAAGTGCAGAAGCTGCGTTCCAAGGTCATTGCCCTTAAATCGGGCGTCCATGTAAAGGGTGTTGGGGCACGGCTTGGGGTCGGGAACCGGAGCCCCGAGGGTCCTAATTTCCGATATGGAGGGTCGGGCTGTCAGTCTGAGGCATCATCTAACCGTGCCGAGAGCTCTGACAGTTGGCATGAGAGAGCTCGGAGAGGATGGACAGACCGAAAAAGCGATCACAGCCGTAAACGGCAGGGCTAGCCTGTTTATGTATAGATGATTGTATTCATGAGACGTGTCATCCATTTTTTGTAGGCGGAATTGTTGTTTTGATGGTTATGTGTGATGCCTTGTGTTTTTGTTTGTAGGGAGCCGTCAGGGTAGGACCCGATATAGGCTGCTTGACCCACTCAGGTTGCTGTCAAGGTGAAAACCTGTCTACACCGACTCCGAGCAGTCTTAGTAGCCAAGCCCCCATCTTTCAGGGGACTCCTAGAGGGATAGCCGCGAGGGTTGTCTTTCCCTCATAGCCGTCAGGATAGAACCCGATGTAGGCTGCTTGCAAGCACTCGAGTTGTCGTCAAGGTGAAAACCTGTCTAGGCCGACCCCGAGCAGCTTAGTGGACGAGCCTCCATCTTTCAGGGGACTCCCAGAGGGATAGCCGCGGGGACTGTCTTTCCCTTATAGCCATTAGGATAGGACCTGATGTAGGCTGCTTGACCCACTCGGGTTGCTGTCAAGGTGAAAACCTGTCTAGGCCAACTCCAAGCAGTCTTAATGTGTGAGCCCCCGTTTTTCAGGGGACTCCCCGAGGGATAGCCGTGGGGTTGTCTTTCCCTCATAGCCATCACGGCAGGACCCGGTATAAGCTGTTGACTCACGTGCGTTCGTTATATCTGAAAAAGACATGGAAATTAAAAGGTTACATAATTTCATTGGATGTGCGGTATTGCTTCAGGTGAGAAGTACATTGCTCAGTGGTATTGTTCCCGTCCTAAGTGGTGTCAAGGAGCGGGTGTCTCAATCGAATGTTTTGGTAGGAGTCTTTCTGACTTCAGGGTCTTCCTCTAAGCCGAGGATGAACTCATCCAAATATTCTCGCTGAACTAGGTCCTCGAGGTGGCGTTGAAGTGCCCAGCACTGCTCTGTGACGTGTCCCCGACTGCCATGAAAGGAGCAACTTCCTGCTTCAAGAGAGTCTGGGTCATGTCTGGCTGTCTTAGGAAGTTTTAATCAGGGCTGATGCATGACGATGTGGAAGATCTGGTCGATCGGGAGGTTCAGGGGGGTGAAGGTGACGGAGCCTTCGGCCTTCGCCGTCGTCGGGGGAGTGTCCTCCTTGGGAGTTGGGGCTCATGCCCCCTTGCGCGTTTCCTCGAGTTGTCAAGCTGAAGGTTCTTATGGTCATCGTGTGGGACAGCCGCTTTGAATCGCATCCTATTGAGTTTAACACGTAGGTTAGTTGGAGTTGCGGTGTGTTGATAGGCCTCATAGGAAGAGCCCATCAATACTTCCCGAGTGCCTAACCCGATGACCCGCTGCTGCGCTTCTCGCAGAACTTTTATTTGTGTGAGCAGCTGATGATTGACCTGTGTCACCGCCTCACGCTCGTGCTCCGCCGTGTCGCGGTGGATGGCGACAAGTTCTCGCTCACGATTGATCTTCGCCCTGTGCTCATCTAACGGTCATCGCAGATCAATCACCATCTAGATAAGTTATCCTCGGGAAAGGCTGTTGGGTCAAATTCATCAGGGGTGTTGACATCGTGACGGGAGGTGCTCTTATGTGCCATGATCGCTGTATGCAGATATTTTCGTGAAAGGGTTAGGGTGTTTGGTAGCGAGAGATCTAAAAGGTCTTGAATTCAGCTCTCAATGAAAGTACCAAATGCAGTGGGAAAATCCTAAAGAATTAATCCACGCACCAAAATAGGGAAGTGAATATGGTCAAATCATAGAAAAGTCAATCGCAAACACAATGAAAATACGTGAAAAATTCGAAAGGGTAAAAAACCACGGAGAGAGAAATTTCACTATGTCAATGACAATTACAAAGAGGTTCTCTGGTTCGGGTGAACGTGATACCTTTCTGCTTGGAAGGGATCCCTTATTTATACAAGTTATGTCCAATAGATAAGGCTAGGGAGTCCTACTGAGTTTGAAGACCTAAATCCCTTATCCTGATAAGGGTCGAGCCGATCGCCCCGATTTGAATTGATACAGGAGAGAGTCCATCTCTATCTTGTCGTTCGTCCTTGGCTGTGAGTAAGGATGAACTGCCCCTGGGAGGTTACTACATTATTTGAATTAGGATTGGAGGATAGAGTTTTCTATAATCGGATCTGATTCCTCTGTTAATCACCCGACCCGCTCAAAATCCGGAATGGGTGAAGATGTCGGGTTAAACGCTCTAAGAGTAGCCACGCATCGCACATCTGTCAGAGATTGACTGGACATGTGTCACAATCATGGGAGGGTCAGTAAGTGACCACTACACTATGTATGTGTGCGTCTTTGTATGTCTCTCGCATGCGTGTACACGTGCACACGTATGTGAATGATAGTGCGTGTGCATGTTTGTGTATGAGACCAGTTTCTCTTGGATAATTGATCAGTTTTAGGTGAGAGACTGATGAGTTCAGATCCCACAAGGTCCATGAGAAGGCTTGGAATGCACATTTTCTAAAGGCTGATGAAGCTATGCTTTTAGATCTCATCATGGCTGGTCTCTCACCTTTTTCCTCTTTGGCTTCCAGTTAGGCAGCATGTGTCTAGACTTGCAACATCCAAGAACATCACAAAGGCTAATTCAAATTAGAAAATAATAGTCGGTTATCTCATTTCACAACAATTAAATAGATAATAAATTAACATCTTTTATAAGGTTGTTTACATGAATGCTTCTCTTTGGCACATGGTAGGTTAACATATTCTCGTTCTTTTTCTTTTCGTTTCCTCTTTGTTTCTTTTTCTTCTCAACCATCCTTGACAGCTTACCATTTGTAGACTTGTTTTAACATCTTGTAATTAACAAAGTTTTTAATAGAGTTCGATAAACACTACAAAAAAATTTACTTCAGAAAATGGATGAAAAAATTTAGTTCAGACAATAGTCTTTCAAATCAATTGATGCACAGAGATAGTGTTTATAAAATAAACAAAGATATGTATCATTATCAAATGGATTCTCCATATGCAGTGAGGAAAAAAAGAAAATACCCAGGAGCTTGAAGTCAGTCTGAACTCATTTCATTCTAAGATAAAATGTAATTCACAGGTGTACGTGACTTTGGAGTAGTTTTGGAAATCACTTTGGTATAATTGCAGAAGCAGCCAGGTAAGTAGGTAACCTTATATGTTTGGCGCTTTATGCTGATGGGCATCATTTGTTTTCATCGAAAAATTATGCACAGGACAACAAGTTGGAACTTGGAAGACGTTGCTATGTGAGAAAAGGATGAGAAGAAAGAGAGTTCAAAGGGTTCCTGGCAGAATTTCATTACAATATGAATATGGCCTATGAATTCACCGCTTGTGACAAGTCACACCCCAAGTGTCATGAGATCTAGAGGAAAATGGCAGAAATAATTGACCACATGTAACTTTCTTTCAGGTTTTGGTATATAATTGTATTTTTAAATTGAAGATGTGACCAAATTTAATGTTTTAGGGCATAGTATGACGTTGGGGAGCTTATTTCTATTGCTTATGAATTTATGCATGTTAAGTTTTACTACTTCCATGTAATTAATGTAACAAATTGTGAATGCCTTTTAAATATATAGATACAAAAGCGATTGGTATGGATATATACACTCTTTTCTCTTGGCTCAAAATTATTTTCCCTAAAAAGACATTCAACATGTGCAATGCCTTTTGACTAGTATATTAGAAAAAGCGAGTTTATGTTATGGGTCTATCACTTTTTAGAGTTCCAAAAATATCCTTTTCATCTGTTAATTTTTAAACTCCGGGACAAGAAAATTGAGATTGTTTTGGTAGTGCTACCAAGGCATAGGTGTGTCGATGAGGAAATGTGATAGGAATCATAGGATCATAGTTAATGAATCAATGAGGACAAAAGAAAGACCTAAACGAACTTGGATGGTAGAATACAATAGTGCTTCATTTCAGTAAGGAAAAACATGGTAGAATGGAAGGAAAGAATTCATTTGACCCCAAAAATTTGGAATATTGTGTTGTTGTTGTTGTAAGCTTTTGATTGGCACGATTTTATCACATTTTAATGCCCCTATTTATCTATACTTTTGTATATAAATAATGTTACTCGAGTATTTTTAGTATTTTTGTAGAACAGGTCTGCCAGAAGAAGAAAACACAACAATTGCACATTTTAGAAGAGTGGTCGAGCCAAAAGAAGCTTTATTCAAGGGCTTTCCAGATATGTTGTGGTGTTTTGATGATAACTTGTGCTACAGAACTTCAAAAGTGGTGATTCAGGTGTCTACAGATAGATAATTTGAAGAGCTACAACTTTCATACTAATGACTTCTTCTGATTCGGCCATTTGACTACTCAAAACTGTCAAAGAAAATCTGATTCTAAAACTAGACTGGCTGAAAATATAATTTTGTAAAGTTCAAGGTCCTAAATGTAAATATGAAACTAAACAGTCTTTGTGTAATTTTATACTTGTTTTGATGACTTATTTGTAAAAATCCCAAACCCTAGAGCCTATATAAAGAACATGATGGCTAGGGTTTGGGGCTGCCTTGTTTTTTTGCCACTTCTCTCAAAATTTTTAATTGAAAATTAATTTTAGTGGCTGAGACTTGATGCTTTGAAAGTACACCTAGGAGGATGATTATGTGTAGTGCTAATTTAAGACAAATAATGCGGAATTAAAAATTAAATTACAAACACACAAAGTGTATAAGCAAGAGTGAGTCCGAATTCCCCGTGAAGGGCTCTAGAACTACTCACGATTCCTCTGAATTATGAGTTGAGGTACTTTAATAGCTCTCTTGGTTCAATACAAGTGTGGGCACATAAATAATATCAAGCATGTATATGAATGAGCAATATTAACAATGCAAGATATAAAAAGAAATAGAGTTGAGAGATAGAAAATCAAACGCAAACACTAAGATATGTTTCGAGATTTGAGCTACTGCTCTACGTCCCCGCCTTCACACAGAAGGATTTCAACTATCCACTATAGGATTTTCTACAAAGGGACCTCCACTGAGGAATTACAACTCAACACCAGGATTACAAAACTCCAACTCTCTTTCTCCTCTACGCAAGAGGAAAGCACAAAGCCTAGCACAAAGCAAAAAAAAAAAATACAACTTAGTGATCCAATGATCACAAACACTCTTGGTGATCTCAAGGGATTACAAACAATTTTTCTCACAAAAAAAGATCCTAAAGATAGATTTTGAATTGATTGGCTCAAGTATGTAAGAAATCAAAGTGTTTAAAAAATAAACCACAAAGAAAACTCCTAAAAAAACTTCTTGATAGATAATGAAAATGAAGAACAAACTAGATTCCCAAAAACTTATTTTCTTTTGATTTTTCAAAATTTTGAAAACAAAACTAAAGATATAGATTTGAAGCTCAAAAACTTGTTTAAAACTCTTTAGAATTTGAGCAAGAAGGCACTAAAAAACTGGTAAAATTTCTCTTGAAAAATCTTATGAAAAACAAGCCCCAAAACCCATATTTATAGAGCCTAGAAAAATATAGATGTTGGGTCAAAAACTGCTTAGAATGGGTTGTCGGTCAACCGCCCGATCGACCGGCCAACGGTAAAAAATATGACCGTTTGAGCCTGTCAGTCGACCGCCCGGTCGACCGCCCTACGCAAACCAGCCTGTCGGTCGACCGCCCAGTCGACTGAGCCAAATAAAGACTAAGTCTCTTACAGTCGATCGACCATGCAGTCAACTGGCCATATAGGCAAGGTCTTTGTGCGCGTTTTGTGCACATTGGTCGACCGACCGGTTGACCGAGCTCTGGTCCAATCGACCGGTCGGTCGACCGCCAGAAGGCTCAGAACAGGATAAATAGAATTGAAAATTTGAACTTTAAAACACCTATAAATTCCTATAAAACTCCATAAATTCCACAAAATAAGTTCATGTAAACATTTGAAGTACAAATATGTGTGAATGAACACATATTACAAAATATTTGAACTATTTTTGAGGCATGAAAATTAAAGTTTTAAAAAAAATGATATTTTTCAAAACTTAGATTTTGAAATGAAAATTCGTTTTCTCCAAAACTTGTATAAATAACAAAATAATATATTGAAACACATTTGAAGCATAGTGTGTATGGATAGAATCCAATAAACATATAAATGATATATCTATGTTTTTGACATTAAAATCAAAATAAGTTTTGTTAAAAACAAAACTTAAAACACATGAACTAGATACATCAAAATAGGCTTTTCTAAACATATGAAGCATATATATATATATATATATATATATATATATATATATATATATATATATATATATAGATGAAATCCAATATACATTAAACCATGTAAACTTCTTTTGATTCTATCTATTCATAAAACCAATAAATGTATTCTTGAAAATTCGAAACGGTTAAACCAAAACTAAAACTTTTGAACTTGTGTGTGTATACTTGAGTATATCAAAACTAAACTACTTTTACACAAGATCTAAACAAAACTAAACAAACTTAGATACAAATCTTCTTCTCCAAGTCAACTTGATCTAAACACGATCAATGAGCTTGACTCCATCTCGAGTTCTAGATGCGATCTTGAAACGTGAGCTCTTGAATCAACACGTGATAGCTTCAAAACTTGACTTTGAATCCTTTGTTGAAGCTAAACACCAACTAAGATCTTAATCAAGTATCTGAAACTTATTAAACAAAAGATCATTAATAACTTAACTTCATAAGTTAGTCATCATCAAAACTAAGGTGAAAAGCCTTTGGGCCAACAGCTTTGTATTTTTTTTGTTAGTTGCAATTGACAGAGTGTTTTGCTTAGTGGAAATTTGTTTTTTCCTTTGTTTTGCTTTTATGATTTCAGTAGCATGTGTAGGTTTTCATTTGCTTTGAATTTTTTACTCGTAGTGCTACATTTGTTTTGTTGTAGCCAAGACTTGCTTAGCTGGAGATTTTTTTGGATATGTGTACTAATTCTGCCTCATTTTCCTCCACCATTGCGCAAAAGCGGCCCCTTCTTCCCTATAGCACACGAGAGAGCAACACGGTGGGGATCACTCCAAAGGCGGCGGGTTGCTCTGTGCGTGAGCATGGCAGCGTGAGTTGCATGTAGGGCCCACGCAATTTGTTGGGCTGCTATGCACTGTATGGCATCCATGGGGTGATCATTGTTGCATGAGAAGGCATAGCACGTGGGGTTCACAAAATGATGGCAGCACACAACTCTTGCAGGTAAGTATGGATTTAAAAACTAAGTTTAGTTAAATAGTTTAATTAATTATTGTAATGAGTTAGTTTATTTAGTTAGATCAATTAGTTTAATTAATTATTTGTTGCTTTTATTTAGTTTAATTAATTTAACTCTTTTAATAAATTAAGTTATTTAAGTATGCTTCATTTATTAAATTGTATTGGAGTCAATTGTAACATGCGTAGCTAAATTTATGCAAGTACCTAGGAGATGAACCTAAACTAAATTCATGTGGACCAAGTTAGTTCTCCTATCTCGGGCTTTGTACACATCTATTGAACTAAATCTTTTAGGAAATTATTTCTAGACCATTAAGTATTTGACAAGGTATGTATCAAGAGTCAATGATTCATACTTAGGGTTTTACTGTTTTTTCTACTTTTAATTATTTAGTCATTTTATTTATCTTTGATGGACCATGTGATGGAGATAATACCTTATGTTTAGATCTAATATTCAGACTTAATTTATTTTTTAAGAATAGAGATTTAGTGAGTTACAACATACCGGTATGGATATCGAAATTGACCGCTTGAATCTAGTTTAGGAGATTCGATTCTAAGTGCTTGACTTTTCTTAGATTGACACATAGTTCAACTTAAACTTACAAACTTTAGACTAATTCGCTTAAAAGTGTTGAAACCATAAGAATTACCTTCCCTATGGATTGACCCTCAAGTGCTACAATCGAACAACCGTACACTTGCGGTTAATTTAAAACGAAGAGAGAAATCTCCTTATCAGCTTTTATACTTCCACAACTGCTCTGTTAGTAAAGTTCCATGTGCAAAAATTGTATAACTAAAGTGTGGCTCAGTATGAAGACATTAAAAATCATTTGCCATTATAGTTAAAGCATAATGTCTTCTTGTCCAAGCCCATAATTCAAACCCAAATGCCTACATATTCTTGTTTAATTTTATTTTTGCAATAAGCTCATGTAAAATTTTAAACAAAAATTATCTACAGAATAATCTCACATTAATTAATTTGAACAAGCTCATATTTTAAAATTAAGTTAAAAATAAGGATATTTTGAAATAAACTCACTTTCAAAATAATTAGAATATTCAATAAGTTCTTAATTTATGACTTTTTTATGAAAAGCTCACTTTCATATTATAAAACATTCTACAGGCGCTCCTCAGAGGAGCACATTGTTTGAGTCCTTATCATCTACAATATTTTAGTTTAATAATTTAAAAGGTTAATATCATTTAGCTTAAAAAAATCTAAAAATTCAGTTATTGAATTAAAAATATTATATAATTGACCAATTTATGATTTTTAATAGCTCAATTTAAATATTAAAATATTGTATAATTGCTCCTTGCGTGGGAATATGTTTTGAACCCCTGTCACCTATATATATTTAGTTTAAGAATTACAAAAGTTAACTTTTGTTTACTGAATCAAAAAGTTTTTAGTTTTTAAACTAAAAATTTCTCTAAGAAACTTAGTTTATATTCTTCTTGTGATACCTCAATTTATAAATTAAAACTTATTTTATAAGTGTTTTTTGTGTGAGTAAATGGTTCCTATTCACATCAACCATAATATTTTAGTTTAAGCAATTAAAAATTTTAAACGCTCTAGTTTTAAAAACTTTTAACTAGAAAGAGTTGAGAAAAGGTGAGAGTTCAAATATTTTTTGAATAAAGTTAGAAAGCCCACTTAGATTTAATTTTAAGGATTTTCTTCACATTGTTAAACCTTTTAGTTTTGGAGAGAGTATAATTTTTAGTTATGAATTAAAAATTCTAAGTAAGAAGAGGAGAGGGAGTGTAAGGTGAAGATATAGATTCCTTAGCTATTAGTTAGATGAGCTCATCCATCAAGAACTCTCTCCCCATTCTTGTTCATTTTTTTTTGCCTTTTCTTGTTTTTACAGAACAAAGGCATTAGCCTAAAGTAAATTTGAACCTAGGACTCCCAACAACCAATCTTCGATACCTTATCCCGTGAGATAGGCCTCAAGGGTGTGACTACTATTGGGAATCATGAAGGAAAATAGGAGAAACTTAAGTCATCAACAGCATCCATTACTAAATAATTTATAAGGTTACTCTACTTTGAAGGCAACTATTTCCCATACTTAATAGAAGAACTTAAATTTATTTTTCATTTTTTTCCTGAACACTAGTAGGGGCAGACCCAGATGCAACCCAGTCGGGGCGGACGCCCACACTGAGATTTTACAAAACTTCTCTAGACTATATGAAATTCAAGATTTTGTGTCAACATTTCTATGTTAAAATTATTTTTTTAATGCTAAAACCACTTCCAAGTGTAACTCAGTTTGAGAGAGTTGTTTTTTAGTTATTAAAGTGCATAGGTTCATATCTTGATTCTAGCACTTTTTCTTTCACTTTTTCCCGCTTTTTTTCTCTCCCTCTGATTAATACAATTAAATTAATTTCTCAATCCAATGCAAGTGATTAGTTTTTTCTCAATTCCCTCCAACCAACTCCACAAAATATATACAAACTAATTATGGAAGCAAATCATTAGTAACTAGTATGAATTAATTAGAATATATTTAATAATTAATGATCTCAACTATTATTAATTTAGGCCTAAAAATTATAAATTTTTAATTCAAAATTAAGATTCATAAATGATACTTTATCTTAATAAAATCTCAAGAAATCTTATAATAGCATATTTTATTAAATCTATGTTCATATCTATTTGAGAAAATATATTTTAACACTTCCAATATAGAGTTTAAATTTTTTTATCCCAATCTCTTCTGTGCGCTTCAAATATTTATTATTTTTCTATTCGCCGACAATGAAAATAATCTTGCTTTTGCCACTTAACATGAGCATTAGTATTAAAAGTAGCCAAGTAATTTAAAACTAGTCCTACAATCTTCAGTTAGTTTGATGATCATGACAGACCATGTTTATCCTATACTGTTTTTTAGTTAAAAAGATTATCCTAAAATTTAGAGACAAGGACCAATCTCAACAAAGATACACATTCTTTTCTTACTTGTTATTCAGAACAGGTCTTTTTAATTTAGAGTTAAGCTAAAACAGATATAATAGATGATTATTAATGTGTGTAATATGTTATATATAATATATAATATATATAATTCTTAACAATATACGAGCGCATTGCACGTGCCTAAAAGCTAGCATATTTTAAACATACTAATATATATGTACTCATATGTGCTTTTTCCGAACAACCAGATGTACTGTTTGCTCCTCAATTTCTTAAAGTCTTTAATGGATGCAATTCTAAAGTTGACCCCTTTTGTATAAAAGCACCTGCAATGGTGAAATCAACATAGTTAGGTAATCTGATATACCAATGAAGTGTATTATAGATCCTAATGTTTTTAAGGATTCATATCAAATTGATGAAATACCTCAACATTTTTCTTTTAAAAAACGAGAAATCAGGTTCTATTATGTTAAGTTTTTCCTCAAACCTGTTAAAGGTTTGCAGCAACTCTTGATAAAATGATCAACAGTTAGAACACAATAGGTTAGTTCCTCATAGAAAAATAATATCTACGGCAATTAATACATCTGAACATAATTTAAAACCTGCTTGCTGTAGAAACTTTTTAGTGATTTCTCACATAAATCATGAATTGAAGTAAACTAATAGAACATAAGTTTGATTCGTGAAGGAAAAAAAACAACACCATAACATCAGAAAGCTAGTGATTAAAGAAATTGTGGAGGCATGTTTTACACAAATTAAGAAAACAATAAGACAGCTAATAAGTTAAAAGGATTCACCAGATATATTAGTGTTATGAGCTCTCCATCTGGTTTTAGAATATCAGCCATTTTCTTCGCCCAAGAAGGCCTCATGCAAGGGTCTATGGCACAAAAAAACCTGCAATTTCACATCCATATGATGACTTCAGCTAAGAAACAAAAAAAATGAGCTTTGCCACAGAAAAAAAAACAGCAGAAAAAAATAATATCTTACGTGTAATCAAAAACCAGATCAAACAATTCCTTTGGCTGCCAAGTAAAAAAATCTTCTGCCAAAAAGTTGTAATAATTTGCATTTGGCAAAGAGGATGACCACTGGTTTGAACAAAATAGTAAAAGGTGGTTATAACGTATAGGTAAATAAAGCGTTTAAAATTTTGGTAATAGGAAAAGCAAATCAGCTGTAACAGAGATATCTAAAAAATTATATATATGAAAAACAATAAGAGCACTATCATAATGCTGGTCTTCCTAATAATATCAAAAGGCATACTGATACTACAATCTGTGACAATCAAAAGGCATACTGTTACTGCAATCTGTGACAAACACAATAAAAAGTTCACAGCAGTTAGATTTGGTTCAGAAGTCCTAATGATATGTCAAATAGTTCTCAGTTCACTGATCAATAATGCAATGAGAATGCAGATTGGCAGATGATATTTTATGAGTAACTCTTGTTTCCATTCTGAATTTGACGTATAATTTTTGTTCTTCGAGTTCACTTATTAACAGATATGCTTCAATATGAAGATACTTAAAATCAGTCCCACTTGTCAAGATTTGGACCCTCATAACTTCAGTGTCTGGTGCCCCGGAACACCATATGCCTGGGCTGGTTATTTGATTAAATCGCTGCTCACAGTTCCACTGAAATATTTCGGTGAGCTGGAAACATTTTGAAATTTTAGCAAACAACTTCAGGCATGTAACCAAAATAATAGACACAATCCAATTTACTTCGCAATAAATGATCATTTCAACCAAAACTGGATATATATAAACAAAAAAATAAATCTTTAGCAACAAATACAATATTTACATGAAAAATACCATTCAGAAAGAAAAAGATGATAAATTATCTTCTTGCCTGCCTATGCTCGATTTAATAGTGACTCTACAAAGAGGTAGGCCTTGCATTTAATTGTTTGTCAAATGTTGTACATTACTATTTTAATTTCAGTTGACAATGCGCAGTTGACAGTTATAATTGCAGGCAGAGAGTGCATTTCAAGTATCAATATCACCATCTTCTAGCAACATTAAACAACTGGATGCCAAATTATGTTTGTTCCATTCTAATTTTTCCTGATATTTATAAAGTTTTATGATTTTTTTTAATCACTAAGCTTTTCAGCAAAAAACACCTGCATGTAGTAAAAAAAGCATGCTGCAACAAACACTATTTCAGTTCAGCATCCCAAGTGCTATCGCTCCGAAATGAGACTAGTAACATTTAAATTTTTGACTTTCTCCTGTAATAACAGTACCTCTTTGGCTTTCTCAACAGCACTGCTTGATATATCCAACCCTAAAACATAACGATCAGGGCTAGCCATAGCAACCACATCATAACCCTGACATACAGACAATAGTCTGTTAGAAAAGTTTCAAGTACAACAAAGCTACTGAAGGAAAGGACGGGGATGAAACTGAATATTAAAAGAATTAATGACTGGATGTAAAATAGCATATGAAGCATATATGAATTAAAGAACAGTAAAGCAAGAAAAAGAAAATCTAGTTCTAATACTAAAAGCATCAACATTACATGGAATAACCACTGTAAACATGCTTGCAAACTAATCATTATTTTATTTATTATCTTTCAGCAACTGCTTGATTACTTGCTAAGTGAAAACCAACCGCTTTGTTATTTATTTCATAGGCTTTGATTGGTTGCATTGAAACTGTGGAAGGAAAAAAGACAGGAAGAGAAGGAAAGAAATGCATCTCTTCGCCTTAAGGTTGGAATTATTAGGACCAAACAGTAAAAGTATCTAAGTTTCTCTCAAGTTTTTTTTTCACTTGCTTGGTATAAACAGCAAGTTGAAAAGAATTTCTGGCTTCCTGACTTCCTTTCCATCATTTAACTTGAATCAAACACAGACTAATTATTTGACTACTTAATAATACTATGTATGAGTTCTTCTCTAAAAGTAAAGTGCTAAAATTTCAAGATCATATTGTGGAGTATAGTATCTGCTTCAATTAGCACCATGAAGGTGTCTATGTCATCTTTCTTAGAACTGTATAAACTGTTCTAACTATAAAGGAGGAAAGAGATTTTCATATATATATGGGGCAAAAAAAAACCTCACAGGTAATTGCAATTAAAGAGGATAGAAACCTCACGGTGCCACATCCAGGGACCAAAATGTGCCCAGTTGGAAGGGTTCCTGTTTGCAGGAGATGTAAAACCACCGGTGTTGGCTGTCCCAAATCCCATGGAGTCACTCCTTCCTTCCAAGATTTTTCCCAACCATCTGACCATTTAGAAATATAAGTTCATCTAAGGTTCAAAAAAGTTCCAGACAAGTCTTTTACTTTTATCAATCATGAAAGAAATTGGAAGACAAAAGGTATATAGAAAACAATACAGGAGGAACATAGCTGATCATTAAGCCTCAATTAAACAAACTCTATAGATGATTGATTTATTAAATTAGTTAATTCAATCACTATTAAAGTAATGAACCAACAAAGATGTAAATGATCCATTGATCCCTCATGTGTTTGTTTTGAGAGGCTATTTGAGTAACTCCCTCTCTATGCTTCCTCAGCAAAGCAGCAATCTGGAATCAACTAAGCTCTTTGCATGTACGCAAATGGCCACTGAAAAGAAAAAGGAAAGGCCTCTAATTGAATTCTCAATGAAGAATAAAGAATCTAAGTAGCGTAGATTTCTTTCACGAACATTCAAGGCTTCAGTGTACCTTTAGGCATCAACTCAATGTATTCCCTTCTAACTGAAGGAATGATGGTTCTCAGATTTCAGCTTCAAGCTCAATGCTTCCTTGCTCATCTTCACTGGTTACTCTTTCATCATCATCTAAGACTTCCCCCTCAAAATAGGGTCAATTATGGAGCAACACTCCTTACTAAGATGTATCTAGAGAGATTTAAAAAATTCTGTGACCAATCTGACATCAACCCACTTAAGTGTTGGTACCAATACCTGGTCAAGGAAACTATGGACAAATCAGGGGTTTGCCACAAAACCAGTAGGCCAGTTGTGGTGGTAGAAAAGCCTACGCTATTGGTAAAGCAGTTTAATCTGACCGTCACTAGACTTGAGAAAGAGACTAGAACAAAGATGAAGATTGCTAAATTTGTTGTAGAAAAACTAAGGTGTGATACAACCAAAGGAGAACAAAAAGATTCCCAATTGAAATAGGGATGAATGTTCATACTTAATATATGTTTTTTGCCAGAATGGTCTTATGCATGCTTTAAAGAATCGGCCGATTCGTACCTGAATTGGCCGACACCGTGATAAAATAGGTGGTATTTAATCGGAATATCAGCTGAAATCGGTCAAGCTGAAATCGGTCACAATCGGACGATATCAAGGTTGGAATCGGCCAGAATCGACCGAAATCAACCAATATCACCAATTCCATTCTCCTTCTCATCGATTTCAGCACAATATTGCCAAACTCCAGAAAATTCAGCACTATCTACCCGATTCTATAGTGTAAAAATTTGACTAATTTATATAAATCTGAATTGTTACTTGCATTCCATCTGTCGCTTAATATGACATCAAAAAGTAGCAGTGTCAAATCTTATATCGCTTTTGGTGCGCCTCGTGGGTACAATGATTGTTCCCAATTTGAAAGAATCCTATGCTTACTCTTGCTAAAGATTATAAATACTTTCCTTTGCCAATAATTCCCAAAAGAGAGAATTTTGAGAAAAAATCAAAATTGGTTACTAATTAAAGGAATAATTTGTTAGATTAATTGTTTTTTAAAACTTTATTTGCTAGGAAAAATGTTAAAAATGGTTAGAAAATGAGCAATAATTTGTTGTCTCTTATATACGTAATTAATTTACTTAGAAAATTTTAGAAAATGGTTAGAAATGGTTGTCATAAATATAATTGAGTAGAATATAAATTTTATTAGATTAATTATACATTAATTTGTTAGATTAATTGTTTAAACTTACTTTGTTAGAGAAAATATTAAATTTTCGTTTCAAAATGGTTGCCATGGATATAATTAACTAATTAATTTTAGAAAATGCTACAAAATGATTGTCATGAATATAATTAAGTAAAATATAATTAGTTTATTAAATTTATTGTATTCTAATGTCTTTGTAAATACCCTATTAATTTATGTATTTTCATCATTGCTTTGCATTGTAATGTTTTATCCAAATGTGATTCGAAATCCATCAATATTTTAAAAATATATGTCAAAATACTATTAATTATCTTAATAATTTTTTAAACATTTTAATTATTTTTAAAAATTCTTTTTGACCGAGACCCACTGTTCTAAATAGCAGAAAGCGTAACATAGTGGACGAGTGCCGCTTTAGCAGCCACTAAAGCAGGATGGGTATTTAAATAAATAACTAAATATACATAACAATATATACATGACATATATATGCATACATATATGTGCCTTAAAAAGTTAAATGAAATAGAAAATTCAGATGAGTGAAAGAGATATAAAGTATTATTTAAATCATAATTAAATCAAAGTGATGATTCATGAGTCATAAGTGGGAGAAAATTAGTTTCTTTGAAGCTTCATCATTGCTGGAGATTAAAAAAACCAAACATCATACTAAAAATTGAAACTTGAATGTTGAAAATATTTTTAAAAATCCAACATATAAGAGAAACTATGTGATTTTCTCAAATAAGTGATCACTTTTAAAAAATTGAAAAAACATACTTGAAAAAGAATTCGCGAAAGAAAATACCAACATTGTTGTTACCCGTAACATAGAAGAAGCCAATTGATTCGCGACGACTACCTGCCACTTCGATTTACCATTATTGCATGCCATTGCTACAGGAGGGAGGGAGAGAAAACTCGCAGAAGTGCTCGTCTTTTAAGATACAAATCTGTTGTAAGTGGGATAATTTTTAAAGCGAGCCGAATTTTTTTGCACTTAACAGGTTATAAGAGGATCTTTTGATGTTAACCCGTTATTTCCTCGCTTTTTTGGGTTAAAAGCCAGTTTTAGTGCTTTTGCGGGCACTTAAGTGGCCGCTATAACTTTTACCTACTTACTTGTCCCGCATCAGTTAAAGCATAGTGGTTTACTACTACAACGCTAAGTGGTCGCTAAAAACGCTTTTTAGAACACTGTCGAGACCGATATTACCGAGATAAAATGGCTAATATGGCGGATATAGTCGACTCTGATACTTAAAACTGTCAGCCGATTCCGATTTCGATATTTTGAACCATGATCTCATGTTTCAAAAGTTTTCTATATCAACTAATTAAAATTTCAATCTAGCAAATTTGATAGATCGAATATAAATTAAAATTTCGAGTGACTCTTCTTATAGTAGTAGAAATTACTAGTTGAGATAACAATAATAACCATATTGTCCCTATATTTTGCTTCCCATTTGATTCAAAATCTTAAATTAGTCAGAATTCCTATGTAAAGACCCTAATCAACTAACAATCACTAATTTGCTTCTGTGAGGAAATAGATCCTTACAGAAAGATCTCCTGGGAAATTCAGAGAAATGAATGAACGCACAAATATCTAATAGGACCAAATTGCATTATTTTATCATACAAACTTTATAACATGTGTGCCTTTAATGAGCTTTTGTGTGTTGTGGTGGTGTTTGTCTATGTGTGTGGGTGTTTTTTTTTTTTTTTTGGTTGGGTGTGTATTTGAGTGCGTGGGGGGGGGGGGGGAGTGGGATGTATTTGTACCAAAATCTATTATGAGACCTCTAGATTGAGTGTTGAAGCATGATGGTGACAGAGTATAAGGATGAGGAAACAGGAGGTGGTGCACTCACAGCTCCCCGAACACGCATTGGAAATTTTAGATAGATGAAAGGCCTTTTAAGCAAAAAATAAAAAATAGAGGACATGCACAAGGTCGAAACTAAGCTCTCAAAATACTAACTAGAATAGATTTTCTATAGGGACTGAAATACAATTCTTCATCATAGAACATCAATGTGTATTTTTCATGGTAGCCAGAATGGGGAGATCTGCAAGAGGAATTATATATAACCAAAAGAAGGTAAAAGGAAAATAAAAATAAAAAAGAGCATGATCACTTTTCCCAGAATGCAAGCATGATAATACAACAGGAGATGGAAGGTCTCAACTATCATGGCCCACATACACCTACAACTTAGGACTGTAATCATATAACTTATGTCATCAATAGTTAGGACTGTAATCATATAACAGGTTGATAAGTACGAGCCTCCGATGGCAAACCAATTTAAACACAGAATTGGCATGTAGCCTGTTTGACATGTGTCCTATGCATAAAACATAAAATAAGTATCTAAAGATTGGGCAACGAGGTCATGGGATAGAAGAAGAAGGAAACTTCACAACCCAAGTAGGCATCTGCATAAATTCCCTACATGTTCAAGCCTGCACAAGCTGTATAGATGAACTTTCCACATAAAAAACAACAGTTTAAAGATGTTCAAACTGGAAAAAGGGCTGAACTTGTAAAGATGGAAATTAATAAGCCATCAAGCCATTTCTTCATAACCCTAATTTTAAGTTGCAAAGGCTACGAATGACTCCAGTGAAATTTTGCAGATTGTAACCTAAAATCACTCTTCTATTAGTCAATCTTCAGGTCCCATCTATCATTGAACAAGTTTTAGACAAGATTCAGATTTGGCATGGTAGAGCAAAATAAAATTGCCGTTAATGTTATTTTGGTCGCCAAAAAAGACATAAAAATTCAAATAATTTATAGCAAGCAATTAGAAATTTGAGAGGGACTAGGGTTAGATAGATGATGATTGAGATGATGATGATTCCACAGAAATTGAAAAGGAAGGAAAGAAGAGAAAGGAGAGGAGTGAGTATAATGGATGTAACTAACCTTGAGCGGATGATGATGTTGATGATGAGTCGTGAGCAGCGATGAGTTGTCGGAGTTTGGAGACCTTTGGGTTGGAGCTGGGGTCCCTCGCTCCTCCTCCTCCGCCGCCGCTAGTGTTGTAGGTCGACATCTTTCTCTTTTTCAGTCTCAGCGGCAGCGGCGAGCTGCTGCAATTACTATTTATTATTATAGCTGCGGATATGGGTAGACGATGACGAAGCAGATTCAGAGGGGCCAACACTCGCATCGTATCGCCTCGATCCTAAACTCTTAACATGCGAGGCTGCGGGCCGCTCAGCCAACTGGTTGTCTCCCACGCGAGTCGATCTCAATCAGTCAAGACCGAAACCACGTGACACTTTTCACAGTAAAATTTTCATTTTCGGTCTTCCAACCTTTTGAATCCCACAATAAAAATTTCATAGGTCTTTCATTTTTTTTTTTTTTCGTATTTGGAAGGACAACGAAAGTGGAAAGTGATACTTCTCACTTTCTCACTTCCACCCACTTTTTTGAAACCAAATAGCTCCAATACGGCTGAGGAAAAAAATAGGCAAAAGAATAATATCTAAGGGCGTGTTTGGATTCATGAAAGTGGGAGGAAAATGGAAAGTAAGAAAACTCATTTTCAACTTCCCTTATTTGTTTTGTATCGAAAATGAAAAAAAAAATTCTTTTTCCTTTTCCTTTTACACATTACTTTTACACTGCTATTTTTCACTTTCAGAGTGCTACAGTTAATTTTGTGGTCATTTAAATCTCACTTGTACTAAGTTATAACTTAATACATTAAATTTTGATGTCATGTAAATCCCCTTGTAGTCTAAAAATGTTATTTCAGAATTAATATTTAATTTAATATTATTTTATGGTCCACTTTCACATTACTAACCAAATACCGAAAAAAACAATATATTTTTTTCACTTACACTCTCACATTACAACCAAACACCGAAAATGAGAATTGCACAAATCCCAATTTTTCACTATACTTTCACATTTCTCATTCTTCATTTCCCACTTACACCTTTTCCTCCTCTTTTCATCAAACCAAACAGACCCTAAAATTGAAGAAAAAATAACGTTTTTCATTTGAAGCTTGAAGATAACAAGCAAATCTAAGTGACATACCTTTATTCGAGCCTAAACTCCCCAAATAAACAAAACAGTACTAAGAACTAAAAGAAATGTAGATATAAGAAGTGATTACCTAAGGCTTTGGACTCCTGTAGGATTCTTCAGAGATCTCAAGTGATCTGAAGCGTGTGATCAAAGGGTGTGTTTGGTTGCAAGGAAGTGGCCGGAAGTAAGGAAATGGGGAAGTATAATTGCTCACTTCCCTATCTATCCAAACAGCGAAAAGAAAAATAAGAAAACCCCTTTTCCTTCTCTCTATTCTCTTTTACACAATCATTTTCTCACTTCCAGAGTGCTACAGTTAATTTTGTGGTCATGTAAATCTCATTTGTAAAAAGTTATAGCACAAAACAGTTAATTTTTTGATCATATAAATCTCACTTGCATTCTAATTACAATCTATTTTTTATTTTTCTTAATTAATTTTTATTTTAATATTATTTTGCGGTCAACTTTGCGGTCAAATTTTCCACTTCCACTTTCACATTATCATCCAAACACCGGAAAAGATATAACATTTTTCAAACAATACTTCTCAACAACATCCAAACACCGAAAAACTTACTAACCGATTCTCAAGTTCCAAAGGGAACTATTACCACTTCCTCACTTCTTCACTTCCTCACTTCCACCCTTAACCAAATAGGCCCAAAGTAAACCACGAACCAGACCAAAAATCGCCCTAAAAAACCCTAGCTCGAGCTCAAAAACCATGCTCTAAGCTCGGTTGTGCGAGGATATTGACAGCATTTTTGATTGATTGTCGAGAAAAAGCAAATGCTAGGGTTAGGGTTTATGATGATCCAAGAACCCCAATTTTTCGTCATCATTCTCGTTCTCTCTTACAATGTGCTTGTCCTTTCTTCTCCTCGGGAGAAAATAAATATTGATTTGTTCTAAGACCTACACAGAGACTCTTCTAAGATGGAAGTCCTCCTGACGGCTCTCTTACGGCCTATAGCGGGTCCTCACCCTGACGGCTAAGGCCTACACAAAAGCTTCCCTAAGAGACGGAGGTCCTCCTGACGGCTACCCTTACAACCTATAGCGGGTCCTTGCCTTGACGGTTAGAATCGGCACGAGTTTCATCTGAAGATCAGAAAGAACATCAAAACTTAAATCCGTCTTTATTACTCGTTTATACATTATATAAGAGACAGATGCAAAATGCCAGACTACATTTCTACCCACTTCTCTCACTCACATCTTCGGTTCAGATTCAAAAGAGGAGTTTATCTAGTTCATGATAGAGGTCTTTAACTCTTTGCTCTTCCCGATGGAAGAGTGCCCCTGATCGCTTCGCTTCAGTTCTCGACTCAATCAGATCTAGCCCTCGCTGCTCGGCTTCCTGCTCTAGTTGACGAACTCAAAACCGAAGCTTATGGTTTTCCTGTTGTACCTTCTCCAACTGAGATCGGGAAAAGTTACCTGCTTATGACCATCTCATCCATGCAGTGCTTTAGAGCCAATAATTCATTCAATTCATCCATCTTACGTTAAAGGGATTCGTTTAGAAGATGATTTGTGCCTTTTAAACCCTTCAACCGCATTAGTGGTCCATTGACTTTGTAGCCGATTGATGCCACTTGTTGCAAAGGTTTCTTTCTGTCTCCTTATTGCGAGAAAGTCCATGATCTAGTTGGGAGATAATTGAGTCATACAATGCAATCTCGATCTCAATCGGGAGAACAATCGAAGATGCCCCTCTATTATCGCTCTCTGCCTATCAGACAAAAAATTCAGCAAAGATCCGGGCTCCTCATCGAGATCCAACCCTGACTTCAGACAAGAAAGCTCTTGGATTATCATAATAGGCGGAGTTGTAATCAGCAAGATTATCAAGACATTTTTTGTAATCTCCATCATCAGAATAAATGCTTCTAGAGTGGCTATGACAACTCGGATGATCCCCTGGACTGCCATGATGGACCAAGTTCAAGTTTGGATCCAGAGGGACTCCAAACCGGCATTCAAGGAAACACAAGGCTATAACCAGCAATCCAACAAAGAAATGATGAGAACTCAGAGCGAAATTTAAAGCAAAATAAATGCAAGGAATCTTTACTAATAATAGGAAGGGGATTACAAAGTCAAAGTATACAAAGCTCTTGCGTTTAAACATCACTCACATGGTGTTCACGAGAAGACCTAGCCTGGAAACCCGGTTCAGTTCCTCCTCCTGTGACCTTAGCTCTTACTTCCAATTGGAGGACCAACCAAGGCGGAGGGAACATCGGCAGGCGTCTTAGGGGCTTTCTGAACCGAAACCTCCTCGTCCTCAAGAGAATACCTCGGTGATTTGCCTTGGGCACAGTCGCAGTACCCCTCTCTATCTTTATGATCTTGAAGAGCTACACCTCATCTTGTAGCCTCTCCATGTCATCATCAGCTCGCTTTTCTGCTTCATCCCTTTAAATGAAGCCTCTTTCAAATCACCTCGGAGCCTATCCATCACCTCTTTGGAGCAATCCTCTCCTACTCTAACTCAGCCTTGGTCCCGCTCTTCTCTTCGAGGACAAGTTTAAGATCACCCTGTACTCGTGATGGCTCCTATGTAAGTCGCGACAAGTGATTCCATGGGAGCTTGTAGCTCGAGCAGTTTATCTTCCACCTTCTTCCTCTCCGCGGAGATCTTGCTGATCCGCTTCCTCAGGTCAGCGAGGGACCTATCATGTTCTTTCAAGGTAGCTTGCTGATTGCCCATGTCTCCCAAGCAAACACTACACCCTATAGTGAAAACAGTCAGAAATAACTATAGCACGTCACCAAAGGCAGAACCTGGATCCACACTTATCTTGAGAAGATCGTTCTCTGACGTCTTCCTCTGTCTCTTCAAAGATAGGGCTTCAAACTCCTCCAAGCCATATAGAAAGTTACCTTGACTCAAGGCGATCTCCCTATCACCCCTTTTAAGGAACAGTCCTGAGCTGAAGGTGGAAGCTTGAAAAGCCTGGCCTATATTCGGAGATAGAGAAGCCCCTCCACTGGCACTGTAGAAGTTTCTCCTCTGATATGCCTCTCCTCTCCTACGGACATCACTTCGGGATCAGATGACAACTCTAGCTGAGGTGGAATCGAGACTAAATCCTTATCCAAACACGTGAGTTGGATGTAGTCTAGGCGAGGTTCGAGGATGCGAGGAGTTGAAGACCGTTTGGGCAAACCAAAAGTCTCGAGAAAATCCTTCTTATTAGAAATGTGCCATTCCTTCATCACCGAATCCCTTCGGAACTTCTTCACTCTTGCCAGCCCCTCATCGTCAAATCCATAACCCAATGACCGATCTTTCTAAAATTAAATGTCAGGATACGAAAAGAAATGACATGCATAAAGCAAGAGAAATGTTACCTTTCTGGAGGTGTGGGCCTAGGAAGTTGATACCGACATCTTTCTCTTCTGCGAGTCATCCTTAGGGGAGCCTTTTTCCGGCTCTATCCCTGCGTCACATCCCTGAAACCTCTTCTCGGTCGGATAATTATGATTTTCATGTATATTTTATATTCTTTTTATACATTTTTTTTCACATTTGATTCTGTATGGGTATTTTTGGTTGTGATTTTTGCGGATATAAAGTCAAGAGCAATATTGGAGTAAAAACACTGAAATTGATTGCAAAGTGAAAGAAGTGAGAGTTACCGTCTAGATTTGGGCTAACGGGTCGTGTCCGCGAGGAGGAATGCGATGGAAGCTTTTCGATGAATTGTTAAAGAATAAAGAATGGTGTTGGTATTTTTTTATATATTGAAAAAGAGAATGGAGAGTAAGGAAGTGATTAAAAGAAAATTTCAAAACTTAGAGAAGGCTTTGAAAAAGATAATTTTAAAAGGATTGAAGATTGATTTGTTGTTTTTAATATATAAAAAAGATCTGGGCTCACTATCTTACTACTCAACGATATGTTCTTCTCTTGAAATTCTTAGTGCCTCAACTTGATCATAGGCAAAAACTTAAGGTTGAGTTTCAAAAGTCTTAAGAAAAGCAAATAAGATTGTTTGAAAAAGTTTAACTCTTTTTCTTAAGAAATCCACATCTTGAACTGAATGTTAAATCATCAAGTTGTCTTTCAGGTATGAAATAAAAACAAGTTCAAGTGATGTTTTAAAAGAATAGAAGTTTAGAAATTCAAACCCATCCTCATGTGCCTTTAAGAGCACTTTCAAAGAAGAAAGGCTTAGTTTAAAACATACTTATGATTCCGTTAGATTCTTTACATCAAAATCATTCAAAAATAGAGGGATCGAAGAAAGAGATGATAGTAAGCCTAGAAAAATGAATTTAGCTGCTCAAGGTTAAAGTAAAACAAGACATGTAAATGAAATAACACATACCCGTGAATTGGAGAAGAAGAGAAGCCTTGAACCTTTATTGATGTCACTTCAAATTCAGATTATAATCACTCTTTTCCTCTCTCACTTGTATCTGACTGAACTATGAATTAAAAATAGAGATACAACCTCTTAATACTATCTAACATAGAACATAAATCCTAAAAAATAAAGAGAAAAAACTTAAACTAATTTCTAGTCCCTTTTCTCTAAAAAAATACAGTATTTATAGGAAAAACCAAAAGGGGGAGAGCGTACGAAGATAAGGGGAGCAAATGCTCCCCCAACCACCTCAACAAAGCTGCAGAAATGCGATCGCGGCCCGCGACCTGGGTGTGGCCAGGTAGCCACATCCGAGGGTGGTGATCCTTGATTTAGTGATTCCCTTTATCTTTGGTTTTCACGTTTCAGCTCCTGGATTTGACGAAACTGCCTTTGATCTTTGGCTTTAACCAATTGATTTGAGAAGATTTGTTTAACTGGTTTTCAACTTCTCTGATTTGTCATGATCTGCTCTGATTTTTTGATTTTGAATTAATTCTGAATTAAATCAAAATTTTATGGGCTTTTGGGCTCGTCTCTCTTCCCTTTCCTTTAGCAATAGGCCTGCATTTTATAAAGAAAAATAAGACTTATTAATAAGATTTATTAGATAATAAACATGGTAATATGACAATATATGTGCAATATATGTGACTGATCACACCCCTGAAATCACCTAGAGGGGGTGAATAGGTGACTAGCTAATTAATGATGAATGCGAAATTAAAACTATTTATGCAGACTAAAAAATATTAAGCTAAACACGCCAAGTATAACACAAGAGTGTAACCGAATTCTCGGTGAAGGGTTCTGAACTATCTCCTCAAGATTCATCTAGATAAGAGTTAAGGTGCCGCTATGGCTCTCTTGGTTGAATACAAGTGTGAGCAAACAATCCCCAAGCATATATTCATTTAAGCACAAGTATATCAAGCAAGTAATGAATATAAACAATAAGAGCATGCAAGATATAAACACAAGTGAGAGATAGAGAGAGCAATCACAAACACGAGAGATTTGTTTCGAGGTTCGAGCACTCTTGCTTTACGTCTCCGCCTTCAACACTATGAAGGATTTTCACTAGAATCGATCCTATCAAATCACTCGGTGCCGCAATACCTACAACGAGTTCACACTAGAACTCCTTGGACTCACTAGTCCCTCTCTTGTTCTCGCAAGAACTACACATGCAAGCATACTAGCTTGTCGAGGCTGCACCTCTACACCGAGCTCCCACAAGAACTCGAAACAATACGAACCCGCAAGTTCGCCTCCTCAAATACAAAGATGAAATACTTTGGTGATCTCAACACTTTGATCACCTAAAACTCTCTCACAACAAAGATCCCTATAGGATTGATGTAGCAATAGATAGCTCAAGTATGTGTGAGAAAAACTTGGATAGAATTTGTGATGAAATAACTCAAGAAATCTCTTTTTCAAAACACTCTTGAAAAACTCTCCTTTTGATATGAAAGTATTTGACTCTAAAACAAGTGGAAATAAACACTTAAAAAGTAGGAAAAACTAGCTTGAAAAACCACTTCAAATCTTGTAGAAAACAGCCAAAATAGTTCCAATTTGTAGGCTTCAAAAATATAGCCACTGGGGTCCAACTCAGCAGGATTCCCTGCTGTCGGTTGACGTCCGGTCGACCGGCCAACGGTCAGATTTCTGACCGTTGTGCCATCGGTCAACCGCCCGGTCGACCGAGGCCTGGATACAGAGAGCAGAAGCTCTCTACCGGTCGACCGCCCGGTCGACCGGGGCCAGATCCAGAGAGCAGAACTCTCTTGCGGTCGACCGGGTCGGTCGACTGGCTCTCCAGCCAAACAAGATTGTGCACGTTTGTGCACATCGGTCGACCGAGCGGTCGACCGGCAGAAGGCCAGAACACAAATTTTTAAGGATTAAAATTTGGTCTTTTATCTTGAATAAAATCTCATAAATTTTCATAAATTCTACAAAAATAAGTTCATTGATATACTTTGATATACAAACATGTTTGATTAAAAATCAAAACATATTACAAACAATTTGAACTATTTTTGTAATATAGAAGTTTTGCCTTAAACAAAAACCTGTATTTTTCAAAAATGATTTTTTCAAAACTTTTTCAAATAAAAAAACAAGATATTCTAAATACTTTTGAAGCTTAGTGTGTATGGATATGATCCACTGCACATATATGATGTAATATCTATGTTTTTGACAATAAGCTCTAAAAATGATTTTGATAAAACACATGTATAATTTTGAATCTCAAAAGCCAAAACGGTATTTTCTATAAACAAAAACTCTTATATGGAAACACATATAAATCTTGTTTGTGAGTGTATATGTACTTGAGTAATCCACCAACTAATCTATCATTTACATTTTATCTAAAAATAAAATCTTGACACTTACAAACATGACACAAGTCTTCTTAGAAATCTTCTCTTTGAAAATCTTCTTCTCCTTCTTGACTTGGTCCAAACCTTGATCAATGAACTAGACTCCTCTTGAGTTCTTGATGCAATCTTGATACGCGAGCTCTTGAATCAACACGTGCTAGCTCCAAAACTTGACTTCAAATCCTTCGTTGAAGCTAAACACCTACTAAGATCTTGATCAAATATCCGAGACTAATTAAACACAAGATCATTAGTATTATAACTACATGAGTTAATCATCATCAAAACTAGAGCGATGGGCCTTTGGGCCAACAATCTCCCCCTTTTTGATGATGACAAAACTCATGAAGTTATATATGCATGGATTAAAGTTAAGCTTCATAGAAGCTCTCCAGTCCCCTTAACTCATGCATAACAATAAACAAATAGATATTCAATGAAGTGCATAAAACTAAACAAATATATATGCATAAACAAGGTGAGCGAAACATGCATAAATCAAAAATTCTTCTCCCAAAAACCTTCTCCCCGTTATACATTGTATAAACTTTCAAAATCCTTCTCCTCCTTTTTGTATAAACATAAAATATAGAACATGCATAAACTCAATATATGCATAAACTCAATTTCTAAATATGCATATATAAACTCAAAAAATCATTCTCCCCATTTTTTGTCAATCATCAACAAAGGGGTGAAAAACAAATCAACAATAAAGATATATATATATATATATATATATATATATATATATATATATATATATATATATATATATATATATATATGATATACATTTATGAAGAAGAAGATGGGAAGTTAGCTCCCCTGCATACATGCATTACATGAAGAAGGGATAACAAAACCCTAACTCACATAAAACATAATATACAATGCATTAGTGGAGATGTTAAGCTCCCCCTACACACGTGTACCACATAAAGAAGAGATGTCAAGCTCCTCAATATAAGATACACTCAACATGAATCTATATATAGAAGAGATGTTAAGCTCCCCTTGCATATAGGCAATACATATCAAAATATTTTTAACACAAATTTTGATAATACTTAAAGCAATAAAATAAATTTTGAGATACCTATTTGTAAATAAATAAAATTTTACGATACCACAAGTAGATTTTTGATACCAATTGAAATATATAGTAAATTTTGATACCAAATAAAATGTCAATTGAAATACCAGTTGAAATCTATTATAAATTTTGATACCAAATAAAATATTAATTGAAACACCTATTGGAAACAATGCATAAGCTTATAAAGATACCAATTTATTTTAATTTTAAGTCAAACTTAGCATAAACATAATTTGTGCTTTAAACATGTAAAGATTGTAAATTAAGCACAATCAAATCATATATATGTATGAAAAGAAAATACAATTGAAATTGATATTATTAGATATTTTTGAAGCATACATATATAGAAATAATATGAGTATACAAGGATAAAATTTCATGAAGTACATGTTTATATCTCATATCTATCCACCATATTCATGCATATGTTAAAAAGATTTTCAATAAGGCTCACAAGGCATGGTCGCCCATCCATTCTTCTTTTAAGGGTAGAAGTTTTCAAAAATAAGATTTAAAAATAGTTATATTTTGAAAACACTACCAAATGAAGAATAAATAACTAGTTAAAATAATTTTGAAAAAACTAGTTAAAGATCCTTCAAACATGAAGCCAAATCATGTATATCTCATGAAATATACCAAATACACAAAATTTGACACTCGAAATCTATAAAGCTCAAAAAATGTGCTCATGAAAAAAAAAAACACGAGTAAACAAAAATAATGTGAGTGTACAAAGGTTATGTGATTAGCATATTCATGAAAAATAGTTAATGAGGCTCAAAACAAACAAATATGACAATCATAAAAATTTACTTTTCATAAAAATCAAACTTCAAGGTATGTGTATGTTTTATTAAAACTAAAAATATACATACATATCCAAAACACAAACGAGTCCATAATAGAATTTGCATGAGACAAGAGACTCAAGGTTATATATGTATATTTATAAGTTTTGAACAAAAATAACATATACGTGAAGCAAAATATGTACAAGAATAGGCAAAAAAAGTATAAATAAAAGCATCATCAAAACTGGGTTATACATGTACATGTAATGAGTACAAATGAGAAATGAAGTACAAACATATAAGAATCAATTGTTGCTCATTACTTGCACAAGTATATACACAAGTTTTAATAAAAGTTCATCTAAACAAGTATTCACCACATGAAGCACAAAAATCAAAGCATGCAAAAAAAATATTATCTATGTAAAAGCATGTAAACTAAAATGGGAGTTTAGAGATAGTTACCAAACTACATGAACTACTTTTCAAGTCTCCAAAACATGGTGCTCCTCCCACCAATTTCTTGATAGCGGTGCATTAATTTTGTATGTCCATCTAGCCCATGCATCCACCACCAAGGCACCAATCCTCTCACGTCATGTGAGAGCCCACACCTACATCAAACACAAGAGGTGGGGACTTTGGTACTCATTTTCTTTTGGGTCCACGGGGGTTAGCATCAAATGGAACCCAAACATTTTTATTTGCAAAATTTAAAGAATTTACTCTATCATAGCAAAATCTTGCAAGATGGCCTTCGCGGCCACAATGTGTACATTTGTACACTCTAGAATACACATGAGAGTGAGTGTGATCATGATGTGCAAAGCGTGCATATGTGTGCCGTGGGTAATGTGCATGAACATGTGAGCTTGTTTCTTTTAAAATAAGGTTTCTAATTTATTATGATTAAATGCACAATTGTTTAAAGTTGAGCTCAAATAATCTATTTTATTTTTCAAAAATGAATCTCATTTTTATCAATGGTAGCATGAAGAGCATGGCAAGTATGAGAATCAACAATCCTTTTTCTTTTTAGAAATATTTTCTTTTTCTTTTGAAACAATTTTTCTTTTCAAAGAGTTCTTTTCTTCCAAAGCAATTTCTTTTTCTTTTTCCACCAAATTTATTTTGTTTTTCAAAGAATTATTTCCTTCACAAAGATCATTTAATTTAGAAAATAAGAAAATATTCTCCTTTTTTAAAGATTCATTTTCTTTAGAAATGTTTTGCGATTTATTTTGAAAAGAATCTTTTTCTTTTGAAATGGACTCATATTTATTTTTCAATCTTTTATGGTCCTTTTTAAACAAATCATATTTTTCAAGAAGTTGTTGACAATGAAGCAAGATCATCATATGATATGTCAACATCCTCATCAAGCTCGGATTCATAATTTACCTCAAGGGAGTTATCCCCTTGGACCATGTAGCACAAGTTGGAAGCCTCACTTCCATCATCCGAGTCACTCCCCGCATAATATTTTTTTGTTCATCAAGGGAGACTAAAGTGTTCCATACTACAAAAGCCGAATCAAAGTTAGAAACCCTAGATAAATAATCATCCTTTAGGGTTAACTTTAAGGCATGGATGGCTTTTGCATTAGCCTCTAGTGTTTGCCATTAAACAATACGAATCATTAATAGTGGTAAAATAAACATGAATACCTAGGGCTTTGAGGTACATTGACATATTAACCTTCCAAGTTTGGATGTTAAGAATATCAAACATGGGAGGTGACATGAAATCCATGTGTGTGTAAACAAATATTGTTATTAGCTAAAATGAGGATTTTTAATTCAAGGTTGTTGACCCAAATCAAGAGCACCAAGCTCTGATACCAATTGAAATCACGTAGAGGGGGGTGAATAGGTGACTAACTAATCTAATGATGAATAATGCAGAATTAAAACTATTTATGCAAACTAAAAAATATTAAGCTAAACACACCAAGTATAACACAAGAGTGTAGCCGAATTTCCGGTGAAGGGCTCTGAACTATCTCCTCAAGATTCCTCTAGATAAGAGTTGAGGTGCCGCTATGGCTCTCTTGGTTGAATACAAGTGTAAGCAAACAATCCCCAAGCATATATCAATTTAAGCACAAGTATATCAAGCAAGTAATGAATATGAACAATAAGAGCATGCAAGATATAAACACAAGTGAGAGATAGAGAGAGCAATCGCAACATGGGAGATTTGTTTCAAGGTTCGAGCACCCTTACTTTACGTCCCCGCCTTCAATACTATGAAGGATTTCCACTAGAATCAATCCCACCGGATCACTTGGTACCGCAACACCTACAACGAGTTCACATTAGAACTCCTTGGACTCACTAGTCCCTCTCTTGTTCCCGCAAGAACTACACACACAAGCACACTAGCTTGCCGAGGCCGTACGTCAATACCGAGCTCTCACAAGAACTCAAAACAACACGAACCCGCAAGTTCACCTCCTCAAATACAAAGATAAAACACTTTGGTGATCTCAACACTTTGGTCACCTAAAACTCTCTCACAACAAAGATCCCTATGGGATTGATGTAGCAATGGATAGCTCAAGTATGTGTGAGAAAAACTTGGATAGAATTTGTGGTAAAAAACTTAAGAAATCTCTTTTTCAGAACACTCTTGAAAAACTCTCCTTTTAATTTGAAAGTATTTGGCTCTAAAACAGTGGAGATAAACACTTAGAAAAGTAGGAAAAACTAGCTTGAAAATCCACTTCAAATCTTATAAAAACAGCCCAAAACAGCCCTAATTTATAGGCCTAAAAAATATAGCCGTTGGGGTCCAACTCAGCAGGATTCCCTGCTGTCGGTCGACCGACCAACGGTCAGATTTCTGACCGTTGTGCCATCAGTCGACCGCCCGGTCGACCGGGGCCTGGATACAGAGAGCAGAAGCTTTCTGCCGGTCGACCGCCTGGTCGACCGGGGCCAGGTCCAGAGACCAGAACTCTCTGGCGGTCGACCGGGTCGGTCGATCGGCTCTCCAGCCAAACAGGGCTATGCACATTTGTGCACATCGGTCGACCGTCGGGTCGACCGACCTCTGGCTCGGTCGACCGTGCGGTCGATTGGCAGAAGGCCAGAACACAGGTTTTTAAGGATTAAAATTTGGTCTTTTTATCTTCAATAAAATCTCATAAATTCTCATAAATTCTACAAAAATAAGTTCATTGATATACTTTGATATACAAATATGTTTGATTAAAAATCAAAGCATATTACAAACATTTTGAACTATTTTTGTAATATAGAAGTTTTGCCTTAAACAAAAACCTGTATTTTTCAAAATGATTTTTTCAAAACTTTTCTAGATACAAAAATAAGATATTCTAAACACTTTTGAAGCTTAGTGTGTATGGATATAATCCACTACACATATATGATGTAATATCTATGTTTTTGATAATAAGTTCTTATAGGCTGTCTAAAGATCACTAAAGACAAGGCACCAAAACGCAGAGTCCCAAGCTCCAGACGCAGGGCTAATCATAGCCATCAAAGCAGCACTAAGGCGCGTGGGTCGAAACCCGCGTCTCAGCCAACACTGCAGCACCAAGGCGCGTGGGTCGAAACCCGCGTCTCAGCAGCACTGCAGCACCAAGGCGCGTGGGTCGAAACCCGCGTCTCAGCAGCACTGCAGCGCCAAGGCGCGTGGTCGAAACTCGCGTCTCAGCCAGCGCTGCAGCACCAAGGCGCGTGGGTCGAAACCCGCGTCTCAGTTATAACTTCCCTTGTTATGGGGTCAATCACCACCCACATAATGAGGAAGTTAACCCCCATTGAGGAGTGTTTTTAGGGGGCACGTTCACCCCTGAAACCTCTATAAATAGCCCCGTTGCTATGGAGAAGGGGTCGGAAGATTTAGGGAGATCAGAGAAGAACTTGACTTAAGAGCTTCCACAAAGAAGGAGAGAGAGTCCAACTCTTCAAGTAACTTGCTGCGCATAAGTTAATCTTTGCCTGTAATCTCTTTGAGATTTCTGGTCGACAGAGCCGTGTTACTCCGTCCGCCATCCGAAGAGAAGATCCCCAAAAGTTCTTGACGTTCACCCGGTCAACGGAAAACAATATTCACTTTCCATCGCCACTTGAAGAACCCAGCACTAAACAAAGGGGAGATTCAAGACTCAACATCTTCCCTCCCTTGTAGTCGGAGCATTAGTTTGTTGTAATCTTTCAATTGATTCAAGGAAATTTTACACCGAATTTTTCTTCTCCGTACCAAACAAGTGATGGTGACTCCGCTGGGACTACTTTCGTTACTGACGAACAAGTTGTGGCGCAAGGTGATGTCCTCTAAAAGGGGAAAATGGTCGAATCGCTCGTCGTAGAATTCGACCAGGTAAAGTATGAAGAGTTCCTCTCTTCCGGCTCCAAGAGCCCAAAGGCCCGCGCCTACCGCAGGGTCTCTACGGGGACTTGCCCCGAAATCCGCTCTGAGCCTCTCTCTCAGAGGCAGCTGCTGTGAGGGATGTTGTGGCCAATCACGCCATACGTGACACCCGCGCCAACGTCTCTCAGGAGATCCGCGTGGTCAAGTTCTCTGGTGTCCAGCCAATCCATCCTCTTCTTCAGCACCAGGTCGTCGTTGGTTTCTCTCAACCCCCACGACGGAACCGGAACGCTGAACGCCGACAGAGGAGGCGTGCACGTCAACTGCAAGTTGGAACAACTGATCGTCCAACTGAGGCAGGACGCAAGGTTCAAACCGGCGTCTCTGCTGCACCACATCCGGCACGCGAAATCAGCGTTTGGCAGCCCAAACGTGAGGTTCACCAAGTTGGCTCCTCTGAAGCCCCACTCCCCAGACGCCAAGGCGAAACTCGCACGCTTTGTCGTTACAAGAGGCACACGCTTCCTAGCTGTACAGAGCAAGGATGCCTCCCGCCCTCAGTATTACGAGGCTAATCTCTTTGATCCTCCTCCCACGGATCTGACAGATTATTTGACGAAGAAAAGAAGTGCTAATCGAATCACTTCGTCATGTTGCTGCGAACGGCTTATCACGATGCTCTTTGAGTGCCGTTGCAGTTCAGGTGCAAACCTGCAGTCTCTAGTTAGACAGCTGACCCTGATTCCTCGATCAGCTAAAAGAAGTCGTTCCCACAGGAGGAGGGTCTTCTCTGACACTGAATATCCCGAACTCACTGCAAACATAGCGAGAAGGAGCAGGGGAAAATAACCTGCAATCAGTTCCGATGATGAGTCTGACACAGAACCGGAAGGAGTGTAAAGACACACTCGCACCCAGACCGAGACAATCCCCCGGATTGACTAAATGCTCTAGCCCGGGGCATTGAGGTGAATGACTCGCATTCCGCTATTGCAGAGTCACAGGCTTCAAACTCTTCTATAGAGAAAGAGGCTTTTATATACATGACGAGCACTCCTGAGGAGACCGCCAGGCGCTTGAAGCAGCAAGCCCAGGTCCAGAGGGAACAATTAGAGATGATTCGTGCTCAACAAGAATCTATCGATTCCCTCAAGCAGATGCTGGCACAGTTGCTTGAAGACAAGAGGAAATCAACTGACAAAATCTCCTCTAAAAAGTCTAAAGGCAAACGAAAAGAGGGAGAAAGCTCATCTTCCGTACGTATAGAGGAGAAAGAGCAGCCTACCTCTGGTTCGTCCAAATCCTCGTCACAAGGAAAAGACGACCGAGACCAGGAAAAGTTCATTCCAGAAGAATGAATCAATTAGAGCAACGTCTGGAGGCCCTTACCAACCGAAAAGGCTTGCAAGAAGCAGGGTGGTCCGACCATATCTGACCAAGTGGGACCTTGTTCCATACCCTCCCAAGTTCAAGGCTCCGACCCTCCAAGCATTCGATGGGAAAGGTTCACCGAACCAACTGTTGACACTTAAAAAGACAAGATTCTCATTGGTCCGAACAATGTCTAGCGACAGACGAGCTGAAGACCAGTTTTCACCCACCTCCAAGAGACGAGGAAGCAACTTGGACTCCACTGATCCAGCAAGCAGAACAGTGAACCCGGATTGTTTCTAAACAGACCTCAGCAGGTCTAAAATGCTAGCGTTTAGCATTACTTTAGCCCAAGGAGATAGCCTCGCCTGCGAGGCTAACATCATCCAGAGCATCGCCAGGAAGCTAACTGACAGCTTCGCCGAAAAGCCTCTTTTCGGACTTCGCCAGGAATTGCCTCTAGCTCCGCTATGAGCTTCAAAGCGGGCCGTTCCGCTATTGGTCAATCAAATCTCCGGATGAGATCGGATCTAATCAGATCAAATCCAATTAGAGACCAAATATGGCAGGTGATTGCCACAATCTCTTGACTCTCTTGAAACGAGTAAGAGGATCAGAAGAAATCCTCCAACGATATGGAAAGGATCATAACAAATCGGAAAGATCAACCTACTTGCCATTTTCTAGCTCCGCGGAAGCTATTTTAGCTTCGCAGCAAGGCTACTTTCCAGATTCAAACAGATTCGGTTCAATCTGTTTCTATATCTTCAAAGGGGACGATTATACCCTTGCTCTCCCTATAAATAGCCCGTCAGGGCACAAGGGAGAGGGATCGCATCAGATCGAGGAGGATCATCAATTGATCATCGGCGAGATTGGCGTCTTCTCAAAGATCGGACTTCTTCATCAACGCACCGTGCAATCTCTAATTCAGAGATCTTCAAGAGAAATACTTCTCTTTTCAGGGTGGCGATACCCTAACAACCCCTTTTCCTCAAGGAATCTCCGGAACCAGGCGAGAAGGAATTCCTCACAGAAGGCGGTCTTTTGAGAAGTAGTAAGAGGGTTCTACCAACCCTCTATTCTCTGATTCTCGGAACCAGGCGAGAAGGGAATCTATTCGCTCGCATCGTCAAAGGGACAAAGTGGTCGCGCGCTGACCAGACTCCTATCGGCACATTTTCCCAGAATCTCTGAGGAGATCTACTTGTAATCTTTTGAGAATACTTGTAATTTAGCTCCTCAAACTTTTTTTTTGTAAGTTTTCCCCTTTGCAAATTAATGGAAAACAAGATGGCGACTCCGCTGGGGAAAGATCTCTCCACTGCCGAGGATCAAGTGTCGCAATGCGACGATCAGACCTTAGGGTCTATCTCTGAATTTAGAAAAGCCGGTGCAGCCAGATCCTCTCTGGCTAAATCTTCAAGGACAGTCTCTGCGGAGACAGAAAAGGTTCTTCACAAACCTGCTGCGGTCCTTTGGCGCAACAAGGAAGCACGCCCACGGTCCAAGTTCTGCACCTTCAAGAACCTAGTCGTCCGGAGCAATCAAAGAAGATTTGAAGAAGTCCTCTCTGGGGGTGGCTTGATGCTTCGAGCACGGAAGCACAAGAAGGTCTTCATGGCCAAGGTTTCAAATCAGAAACCAGAGGCAGAATTCTGCCAACACCCCGCAGCCTCTCATGTGGCTAGTCAGGTTCCTTGCGAACCTATGCATCCTCTGCCAAAGCGGATATGAAAGCCTAAACAGAAGTCCTCTGCTGAAGCTTCAGGCATAGCCACGCCAAAGCCGCGCCTCTCTTATGAAGAAAAAGGCAAGATGCCCGCCTGCGCCAACAATGCTGCCAACCATAAAGTCAAGACGGCAATCATACCGTCGCCTAGAGCAGCAATGCCTATTGCTAGCCTTGTCCTCACAAGCGAGGCTATTGTACCTCAGCGTACTCATCGGGTTTACAGCCGCGAGGCTAGAACCAGAGCACTATTCGGTGCTAATCCTTTCCGCAGGAATAAGGGGAACGATGCGTTGTCCCATATACCAGATTATTCAGGCCCCTACAGGGCCGACCTGCGAGAATTCTTGGCGGACAAGCGGAGATTGAAGCATTTCCAGACTACTTCCTCCTGTTGTCGACGAAGTGGATGCCAGTTGGTGATGGTCCATTCTATGCAGTGTCGGTTACGACCGACCCTCGCCACTTCTCCATACCAGCGATCAGTCTTTGATCGACTGTCTGCGCGCATCCCAATGAAGCATCTCAGAAGGAGCGGCTCACCTGATCCAGCCTCTGCATCCGTCAACATAACCGGAAGGGGGCGAGAGCCGCGCAGAGGAAGCCAATCATCTGACGACACCCCTTGTAGCTCCCCAGATCCAGATTACTGCCCAGGCTTAGGTGAAGTCTTGGTGCGCGAAGAAGGTGTTTTCCGAAACACCAGGTCTAGGGTGGCAATACCCTATAATTATGAGTAGCCTTCTTCCTCAAAGGCCCTGATCTCGCCACAGTCCAGGCGATCACCCCAATCATCTGATGGAGAAGATGAAGACAGCGGGTATGCCTCTTCAGCAACAGTCAGTTCTATACGGACGGACAAAGCATTGGTCAATATGGCCGATAACGCCAATGACGACCTTCGTCGGCGTTTGGAAGCTCAGGAGCAGACCTCTAGAACTCAGCAAGAGGCCCTGGACAATATTCAACAGATGCTCGCTCAGCTCCTCAGCAACCGGAATGATGATACCGGGAGTAATCATGACGAGGAGGGACATCTCAGCAATGATCCGCCAAGACGGAGAGATCTAAGGGAGGCTCTTCCCTGGATGCCGAAGTCCTTAAAGGCCTTCAAGCTCAAATTTCATCCCTGGCTCAGAAAGATGAATTGAAGAAAGTGGGGGTAGTCCGTCCTTACCCACTGGAATGGGATTCGGTGCCATATCCGCCAAAGTTCAAACCACCAACGTTGCATACGTATGATGGTAAGAGCTCGCCCAATCAGCACATCTACTATTTCCGGTCCCAGACCGGTAATGTTCTAAGCAACGACGCCATCATGGCTAGGTTGTTCATCGGCACCTTGAAAGGGGTGGCATTCGACTGGTTCCGAAGCCTTCCTCAGGGCTCTATCAATTCCTGGGTCGACCTGGAAACTCGGTTCCTCTCTCGCTTCTATGAGGATGACACCGAAGTGACCATGGACAAGCTCCTTTCCACTGTGCAGAGGAAAGGCGAATCTGTCCGTGAATACATTGAGCGGTTCAGAAATCTATCTCTGATGTGCCCAGCAGGGATGCCTTTACTCATGCTTTTACAAACATGCAGACATAACTTCTCGGATCAAGTAGAAGTTCGCATGGGGGCTGTCAAGGCCCACACTTGGAAGGAACTGGTCGAACAAGCTGAGATAGCCGAGAAATCGGCTAAAAAGTTCGAGCCATCCGCCCCTAGAAGCAAATGGGGCGCGAACAACAAAGGGCGTAGCGATCTCCCGCAGTCTTCCCAAGCTAAAGGGAAGGAAATTATGTCCGTCGAGCTGACCGGGGACATGCAGTCAAAGGCCAAGAAGAGCAGCTTCAACAATCAGGAGCCCAAGTTCCCTCCTAAACAGTACTCCTTCAGAGACGACCAGGTGGTCACGATATTCCATCTGCTCCACAAAGGGAATAAGATGAAGTTGCCAGATGCTCGACGCCTTGATGAGATAGGGCGCACAAATGATCCCAAGTACTGTCTCTACCATAGGATGGTTCACCATTCCACAGACAAGTGCTATGTCCTTAAAGACTGAATACAAGCCCTGATTGATGCCGGCGTCCTCACACTGAAGACGGAGTAGAAGAAAGTCACTGCCAATATGGTGACTCTTGAGTTCGGCACTGCCCAGAAGGTCACAGTTCCTGACGGGACCTATCCAGCCCCGGCGCCGCGGTTGGAAGTCAAGCATCCTCCAGCCATGACTCAATACAACAAGGGTCTCGTCCCTTTGACATTGGAGATGGGGGAAGTCATGTGGATACACCCGGATCTCGTCCAAGATATTCAACAGGGTTCAAGGCAACCCAACTCAAAAGGCAAGTCCTGCAATGTCATCTCTGTCCTGCCAGATGATGGTAATCTTCCTTCGGCTTCCCTCAGCGATTCAGAAGAAGAGAAGCATGCCTGTACAGCGCAGGCAGATGCGCCTCAACAGACGGGCACCCGGTCTGGAAAGTCATATCAAAGGCAGTATGACAAGCCTACTGACGAGATACAGCAGCGAACGACGTTAGTACCAATGCCGGCATCCACTCCAATTCCAGCCAAGGGAAAGGAAAAGCCTAAGGAGGTGCGGTTCGACCATGTGTTGAAGAAACCGCCAAGCCAAGGGCTAGACACGCCCTTTCGCTTTGATATATTGGCCCACTTAGCCAATATCCCGGCTCGTATCACAATACACGAGCTTCTTCGTCTCTCCAAAGAGACAAGAGAGGCACTGGCCAACTCGGAGTCCTTTCTGACATGCATGCCCGAGGTTCCTGGTGATGAGATGCGGCCTTCCTGCTCAGAGTGCCATCACGCACAGTCAAAGGTGCCTGCTATTACCTTCACGGCGGAAGATATGCTTCTCAAGGACAACAAACACGATCGACCTCTGTACTACACCGGATATATCGGTTCAACCTGCATTGAAAGGATACAAGTCGATCCGGGGTCTGCACTCAGCATCATCCCCAAAAGGCTTCTCTACTTCCTCGGCATACCACTGTACAGGTTGTCTGCAACCACCACTACAATATACGGTTTCAATGCCGGGAGCAGTCATCCACTTGGGAAGATTCGGCTCCGCTGCAGAATCGGAAGCCTGAAGTCAGAGGTGACATGCTATGTCATCGATGCGGACACATCATACAACCTGCTACTGGGACGACCATGGATCCATGCCAACTGGATCGTTCCTTCCACCCTCCATCAATGCTTCAAATATGTTGAAGATGATGCGACAGTACGAACTGTCTTCGCTGAAAAGCAACCCTTCAAAGGAGTGGAAAACTACTTCACTGACGCTCTCCTATATCAAGAGGCTAGTGGAACGCCGGGAGAACCATTGCCAGACGATGATGAAAGTGGCAATGAGGCGGATTCGGAATCCGAAACAGGCATGCCAGCCATTCTGATTGGCGAGCCAATTGTAGCATGCTTTAATGATCCCCGATGTAAGATCCCTCCTGAAGAGGAAGGCGAATGGATAATTAATATTTCTTTTGATTATCCTGCGAGCATCGAGTCGATTAAATCCATTATGGATGGCTCTCTTCATATGCCCGTACATGAGCCGAGTGTGGCTAGCACATCTGTGGAAGCCATAGAAGGGGCCACGCTGGTAGTCCCTCCGTCCAAGCAAGGTCAGGCGCCGATAATCTTCGGCAGAGCCCGGCCAGGGAGATTCTCAACTACAGACTCAAGCTCAGAGTCGGATGCTCCACAGTTCTTTCATTACGCGCCGTCAGCGCGCCATATTATGAAGAAGATGGGTTACAACCTGAAGCAGGGAGCGGGCCTAAACTTCGGAAAAGGAAGACGCAGCTTGATGCGTAACTCCGTCCCAAGAGGGAAACCTGCAAATTACTATGATAGTACACGCAGGGGGTTAGGGTATGTCACACCCACATCATCAACAACAGTTCAGGTCAAAGGCGATGGATCGATCCCATCACAGTCGGCCTCATCCTCCGAATGAGACTCTGATGTCAGCATAGGAGGAATGTTCGAAAGCCTCATGACTTCAAGCAGTCAGTTGGAACCCGCAGAGGTTGCCGATGAGGAATCATGGGCCCAGCAATTGAGCCTCCAATGGGAAAAGCGGTTTGAGCTGCGCGAGCCGCCTACCGAAGACAAGGTGATGCAGGTCAACTTGGGCAGTCAAGATCATCCCAAACTGATTTTCATAAGTGAAAGCCTATCACTTATCGAAAAGGAAGAATTGATAATGCTCGTAAAAGAGTATATAGAGGTCTTCGCCTGGAGCTACGAAGACATGCCTGGACTTGATCCACAGGTCGCTATGCACCGTCTAAACATCAAGCCCGACGTTAAGCCAGTCAAGCAGCAACAACGTCGGTTCCGCCCAAACATCATGGAGGCTATTGAAGCCGAAGTTCATAAGCTCATTGCTTGTGGCTTCATCCGGGAGGAACAACATCCAGATTGGGTGGCTAACATAGTCCCCGTCCTCAAGAAGAATGGGAAAATACGGATCTGCATCGACTACCGTGATCTCAATACGGCCTGTCCCAAAGATGAGTTCCCACTGCCCATCACCGACGTCATGATTGACAACACATGCGGGTTCGAGAAGATGTCTTTCATGGACGGCTTCTCAGGGTACAACCAGATCAAGATATATCCCGACGACGAGAAGCATACTTCTTTCCGAACGCCATTGGGGGTATACTGCTACACTGTAATGCCCTTCGGATTGAAGAACGCCGGAGCAACCTACCAGCGGGCGATGAACATGATCTTCCGCGACCATCTCCGAAAGACGGTGGAATGCTATGTTGACGACATTGCCGTCAAAAGCCGCAGCGAAGATGAACATCTTCGCGATCTGAGAACGATGTTCGATATAATGCGGGCTCATCAGTTGAAAATGAACCCGACAAAATCCTTTTTAGGAGTATCCAGCGGCAAATTCCTTGGGTTCATTGTCACATCAAAAGGGATCCATCTGGACCCAGACAAAGTCAAAGCCATCCAGGACATGCATCCACCGAGGAACCTCAAAGAGCTCAGAGGCTTACAAGGCAGGTTAGCCTACATCAGAAGATTCATAGCAAATCTATCGGGCCGCTGCCAACCGTTCACCCGTCTCATGAAAAAGGGTACTGCCTTCATATGGGATCAAGCTTGTCAAGAAGCTTATGAAGACATTAAGAGGTATCTCACAAAACCTCCAGTCTTGGTGGCCCCTACATCAGGGAAACCATTCTTGCTTTATGTAAAAGTTCTGGACTATTCCCTCGGCGCCCTCCTCGCTCAAAAGGACGACAATGGCCATGAGCAAGCCATTTATTACCTGAGCAGAACTCTCATAGGAACGGAATCTCGCTACAACCCTATTGAGAAAGAGTGTTTAGCTCTCGTCTTCGCTGTCCAGAAGACACGACATTATCTGGTTGGCCAAACCATACATGTCATCTCCAGGGTGAACCCTTTACGTCTTCTCATGACGAAGCCAGGGTCGTTGAACTCAAGATTGGCTAAATGGGCACTGCTATTGTCCCAATATGACATGACCTTTACCCCTCAAAAGGCGGTTAAAGGTCAAGCCCTTGCAGAGTTCTTGGCTGCGCATCCAGTTCCGGAACATTCAAAGCTTCACGAAGACATCCCTGATGAGGTCTTCGAATCTAATGCAACCTCAGTAGAGGAAGTGTGGCAGATGTTCTTCGACGGAGCATCACGGATGGGCCCCAAAGGCAAGATTATTGCGGGAGTGGGGGTTGTGTTCATCTCCCCACAGGATCATATCCTTCCCAGGGCATTCTCCTTGACAGAGTCATGCTCTAACAATGTAGCGGAATACAATGCCCTGCTCATTGGTCTCCAGCTCGCCCATGGAATGGGGGTACGCTACCTTGAAGCTTATGGCGATTCAAAGCTGATCATTAGCCAGGTAAAAGGCGAATATGAAGTCCGCCATGAGGACTTGGTGCCTTACTATCATACAGCCATCGAACTGGCTAGCCTATTTGAAGGCTTCTACATCGGGCATGTGTCTCGATCTCAGAACACCAAGGCGGATGCTCTCGCTGCATTAGTGATAACGCTAGCCTTGCCAGCCGACACCGAGTATCACCTCACAGTCGCAACCCGACATCTTGTATGCTCCAGGCAGGTGCTAAGAGCCCGAGAAGTCCATAATGTCTCCATGAATCTTGAGACGAGGGATTGGCGCTTCCCTCTCATTGACTATGCTCTGCACGGTCTGCTTCCAGACGATTCTAAAGAAGCGGCTTCCATCAGACGAAGATCTCTCCGTTTCTATTATGATCCAACCTTGAAGACACTTTACCGTCGTTCATATGACGGTGTCCTCCTCCGTTGTCTCTCTCATTCAGAGGCACAGGAAGTGCTTAAAGAAGCACATGATGGCATTTGCGGAGCTCACCAGCCGGGTCCAAAGCTTAAAGACAGGCTGCACAGACTTGGGTATTACTGGCCGACCATGATAGCCGATGCCACCCAATATGCACGAAGGTGTAAAGCGTGCCAAGTCCATGCAGACTTCATACACCAACCTTCGAATTGCTCCACCCTACTGCTGCTTCATGGCCATTTGAAGCGTGGGGAATTGATGTCGTAGGGCCAATCAGCCCCTCTTCGGCAAGAGGTCACCGGTTTATCCTCGCAATAACCGACTACTTCTCAAAATGGGCAGAGGCCATACCGTTGGCCGAAGTCAAAACCTCCAATCTGGTTAGCTTCATCAAACACCATGTCATCCATCGATTTGGTGTCCCCAGGCGGATCATCCACGACAATGGTCCTCAATTCATAAGCCAAGGATTCTATTGGTTCTGCGATAAATACCGAATTCAGAATATGGCTTCAACAGCTTACAATCCTGCCGCCAATGGTTTAGCAGAAGCATTCAACAAGACAATCATCAAGCTGCTCAAGAAGTTTGTCTCCTCGAACAAGCGAGATTGGGACGAAAAGCTCGTGAATGCCTTTGGGCCTACCGGACTACGGTTCGGACACCGACAGGCAATACGCCTTTCTCCCTGGTATATGGGTGCGAAGCGGTCATCCCATTGGAAATCCAGGTGCCATCATTGCGAGTAGCCCTGACTACTAAAATGACATCAGAAGACAATGATCGCCTCCGTCTTCAAGAGCTCGAAGCCCTGGACGAGAAGCGGCTGCAAGCTCAGCAACACATCGAGCTATATCAGGCTCGGATGTCAAAAGCCTTCAATAAGAAGGTTAAGCAAAGAACCTTCCAGAAAGGAGATCTGGTCTTAGCCGTCAGACGACCGATGATTATGACACACAAGACCAAAGGCAAATTTCAGCCTAAATGGGAAGGACCGTTTGTGATAGAGACAGTCTATTCAAACGGAGCATACCGCCTTACGACTGCAGATGGCGACCTCCTCATGATGCCAATCAATGGCAAATTCTTAAAGAAGTACTATCCTTAATCAAGGATCTTGCTCTCGATCAAGTTAACATTACACCTCTGATTGAGATCCGCGCGTCCGGAATGCGCACAAAGAGAGCTTCTCTCTTTCTCCAAGCATATCAAACCTGTTGGTAGCTGAGGGTTTGCTTAAAATCCCAAGGGACCTGCTCCCACTTGATTCCCTCTCCAGAATCACTTACCAATTCTCATCCATAGAATGGTAAGACCACATATTCCGCTGTTACGTTAACATTAAACCTATGACAGCAGTCCCCTCATTTCTCCTCATGAGAGCGAGACCTCTAAAGTCACTTACCAATTCTCATCCATAGAATGGTAGGACCACACATATTCCGCTGTTACGTTAACATTAAACCTATGACAGTGATTTCCTCGTTTCTCCCCGAGAAGACGAGACCTTTTCCAAATCCAATCCGACTTTTGAACTTGGTGACTTCTCAACCAGTTATGTCATTGCGACCTCTGAACTGGCAGATAGCCAAGTTTCATCTGTCATTGAGCTTAGTGGCGTCTTAATCGGTTATGTCATTGCGACCTCTGAACCAGTAGACAGCTAAGTCTCAACCTTGAGTCCTGTTGACATTTACAAAAGACAGGTCTCGATACTTGTTGACATTTACAAAAGACAAGTATCACCTATTTTGAGCTTGGTGGCTTCTCAACCAGTTACGTCATTGCGACCTCTGAACTGGCAGAAAGCCAAGCCCCTATCATTGAGCTTGGTGGCGTCTCAATTGGTTATGTCATTGCGACCTCTGAACCAGCAGACAGCTAAGTCTCAATCTCGAGCCCTGTTGACATTTACAAAAGACAGGCCTCATACTTGCTGACATTTACAAAAGGCAAGTATCTTCACTCCAGCCTCGCAATGGGCTAACCTCGAGACTGACAACTTCTCAACCAGTTATGTCATCGCGACCTCTGAACTGGCAGATAGCCAAGTTTCATCTATCATTGAGCTTAGTGGCGTCTTAATCGGTTATATCATTGCGACCTCTGAACCAGTAGACAGCTAAATCTCAATCTCGAGTCCTGTTGACATTTACAAAAGACAGGTCTCGATACTTGTTGACATTTACAAAAGACAAGTATCACCTATTTTGAGCTTGGTGGCTTCTCAACCAGTTACGTCATTGCGACCTCTGAACTGGCAGAAAGCCAAGCCCCTATCATTGAGCTTGGTGGCGTCTCAATTGGTTATGTCATTGCGACCTCTGAACCAGCAGACAGCTAAGTCTCAATCTCGAGCCCTGTTGACATTTACAAAGACAGGCCTCATACTTGCTGACATTTACAAAAGGCAAGTATCTTCACTCCAGCCCCGCAATGGGCTAACCTCGAGACTGGCAACATCTCAATTGGTTATGTCATTGCGACCTCTGAACCAACAGACAGTCATGTCTCATTATCCAAACAGCAGAAGTCAAAGGAAAATTTTCTATTAAAGCCAAAAAGATGGGATACATGGAGGAGCATATACAATGGCCTACAGGCGTATATGGTAAGATCGAATTCGATCCCCGAGCGAAGCTAGCCTTGTTCTCCTGTCATCAGCAGCCTGGGCCAGCGCCTGTGATCTCAGCTCAGCCTCATCGAAGTCCACCGCCTGAGCCAGACGAGCCTCGACCTCCGCCAAAGTCACCCTCTGTGACGACTCCTGCCGCGCCAGTTCCTCACTCTGAGCCCTGAGCTGCTCAAGCCGCGCAGTCTCTTCATGACGCATCTGTGTAGCTTTGGATAAGAGGAGATTTGCCTTCCGGATCATCTCTTCGGCCCTCTTAACCTTATCTTCGGCATCAAGAAGAGCACTGGTGGAAGCGTCAATTGCACTCCCAACCTCTACTTGCTCTGTCTCCAAGGACTTCAAGTCAGAGGAGATAGCCTCAGCAGCCTCTTGAGTGGCGAGCTGAGCCTCGCGCCTTTGGGCAACAAGATGTGTGAGCCGTTCATCAGCCAAAGACGCTGCGTCTGAACGATAGAGATGGCGCCATTCCTCCACGTCCTTCTCAAGGTCATCTACCAGGAGTTCCAGAGCAGTAGCTTGATGGTACCCCTCAAAGTCTCGAATGCAATCAATACCTCGGGAGAGGACCACCTTCAGCTTCGAAAATGGCACAGGCGAGCTGTAGGCTGTCTAAAAATCACAAAGACAAGCCACCAAAACGCAGAGATCCAAGATCCAGGCGCAAGACTAAATGTGACAATCAAGACGCGAAAGTCCAAACCCGCGTCTCCGCATCAAGGCGCGTTGGCTCAACGCCCGCGTCTCCGCATCAAGGCGCGTTGGCTCAACGCCCGCGTCTCAGCATCAAGGCGCGTTGGCTCAACACCCGCGTCTCAGCATCAAGGCGCGTTGGCTCAACGCCCGCGTCTCAGCAACAAGGTGCCCCCACCTTGGTTGTAACCACCCCGATTATGGCGCCATCCACCGCCCATGTAGCGGGGAAGTTGGCCCTCATCGTGGAGCACTTTTAGGGGCACGATCACCCCCTAAAAACCCTATAAATAGTCCCGTCACTATTGAAGAGAGGGCGGATTTTGGAGAAGAAAAAAAGGAGAGATCATCAATAGAGAGAGAGAGAGCTCGACCCTTCAAGCCAGCTTGCTGCGTACAAGTTGCTCTTCGCCTACCTTCTCTTTTAGAGTTTGGGTGGACGGGGCTGAGTTACTCCTTCTACCTGCCAAGGAGAAGATCCCTCGACGGTACTGACGGTCATCTGGTCAACGGAGAACAAGATTCACTCTTCACCGCCACACGAAGAACCCAGCACTAAACAAAGGGGGAATTCAAGATTCAATATTCTCCCTCCCTTGTAACGGAAGATTAGCCTGTTGTAATTTTTCATCTGATTCAAGGAAAAGTTGCTCCAGTCCGCTTTCACAGTTTTCCGCGTTCAACAAGAGATGGCGACTCCGCTGGGGACGGGTACCTTTGTCACTGACGAACAAGCCGTGGCGCAGGATGATCTCCTCCGTAGGGGGAAAATGGTCGAGACACTTGTTGTGGAGTTCGACCAAGCGAAGTATGAAGAGTTTCTCTCTTCTGGCTCCAAGAGCCCAAAGACCCGCGTCTGTCGCAGGGTCTCGGCGGGGAATGGCCCCGAAGCCCGACCTGAAGCTCTCTTGGGCGCCGCTGCTGTTGCCCACTGTGCCCAGCAAAGTTCACACGTCAACGCCTCTCAGAAGGCCCGCGCGATCCCAAGCACAGCTGCTGTTGCGACCAACTCCGGCGCACAGAAAACCCGTGTCAATGTCTCTCAGGAGACCCGCGTGGTTAAACTCCCTGATGTTCAACATCAGGATGTTGTTGGTTTCTCTCCACCTCCTCGACGCAACCGGAATGCTGAGCGTCGACAGAGGAGACGTGCGCGTCAACTGCAAGTTGGAACCGTTGGTTGTCCAACTGAAGCTGGACGCGACGTACAGTCTCGCGCCTTGCCCGCGTCACGTCCAGTACGTGAAATCCGCGTTTGGCGGCCCAAGCGCGTAACTCCTCAAGTTGAGTCCTCTGAGGACCAACTTACCAAACGCCAGAATGAAGCTTCTGCGTCTCGTCAAACGCAAGAAGCACGCGCCCAGAGACGAGGCGCCCTGCAGCCCACTCTCTCTCGCGCGCCTCTACCCGAACGCACCAAACAGCAACGCGAGAGACCCGCGTCTCATCTCAACAGAGACGCCGAACGCGCGTTCCACAGCCGAGACGCAGAAACCGCGTCTCTGAAGTCTGCGTCCAGACTGCACAGCGCATGGATGCCTCCCGTCTTCGACGTTGCGAGGCTAATCCTTTCAATCCCCCTCCTATGGATTTGAGGGATTACTTGACGAAGAAAAGAAGTGCCAATCAGGTCACTTCATCATGCTGCTGCCAACGGCTCATCTCCATGTTCTCAGAGTGCCGTTGCGAATCAGGCGTACACCAGCAGTCTTTGGTCAGACAGCTGACCCTGATTCCTCCGTCAGCTAAAAGAAGACGCTCCCACAGAAGGAGAACCTTCTCTGACGTTGAGTACCCCGAGCTCACTGCAAATATGACAAGCAGGAGTAAGGAAAAACAAATTGCAGTCGGCTCAGATGACTCCGAGTCTGACTCTGAACCGGAAGGGGTGTATCGACACACTCGCACCCGGACGGGGGCCATTCCCCCAATTGACTATAATGCCTTAGCCCACGGCGTTAGAGTGAATGATTCCCACTCCGCCGTAGTGGAATCAGGGCTTCGAACTCTTCCGTCGAGAAGGAGACCTCTGCCTACATGACAGGCACTCCTGAGGAGACGGCAAGACGTATAGAGCAGGTCCAGAAAGCACAAATGGACATGATTATTTCTCAGCAGGCGTCGATTGACTCCCTCAAGCAGGCGATTGCACAACTGCTGGAAGACAGGAGGAAATCTCCTCCTAGGAGGTCAAAGGGCAAAGGGAGAAAGGGAGGAAGCTCATCTTCCGAACCTTCTGAAGAGAGGCAGCAATCTACCTCCAGTTCGTCCAAACCCTCGTCGCAAGTAAAAGGCGACCAAGACCCAGAGAAGGCTCATGCTAAAAGGATGAGTCAATTGGAGGAACGCCTCAATGCCCTTGCCAGTCGCAAAGACCTCCAAGAAGTTGGAGTGGTCCGGCCCTATCCAGCTGAGTGGGATCTAGTCCCGTACCCTCCTAAGTTCAAGGCTCCAACCCTCCAAGCCTTCGATGGGAAGGGTCCCCTAATCAGCACATCTACTACTTCAAATCCCAAACCGGGAATGTAGTAGATAATGACGCCATCCTGGCGCGACTATTCATCGGCACCCTGAAAGGGTTGGCCTTTGAGTGGTTCATGAAACTCCCGGAAGGTTCTATCAAGAACTGGGGCGACTTGGAGAAGCTGTTCTTAACACGCTTCTTCGAAGATGACTCCGAGGTCACAATGCCCACCCTGTTAGCTACGAGACAGCGAAAGGGAGAGTCCGTCAAATCTTTCGTGGAGAGATTTCGGAACGTGGCACTCCGGTGTCCAAGCGGTATGACCCAGGCCACCCTGGTGGAAACGTGCCGCCACAACCTCCAAACCTCACTCCTTGCTCAAATAGGAGTTGCTGAAAGCCGCACCTGGAAACAATTAGTCCAACAAGGTGAACAGGCTGAGGAGATTGTCGCCCGCGTCAGGGCAGAAGAAGGCAAGCCTAGGCCGGAGAGGTCAACTAGGCGAGCGCCAGACACCTCCCTCCAGACGAAGCGGAAGGATAATTTGGCGACGGAGACCAAATCTCCCACCAAACCTAAACCAGCCAAGGCGAGTGGCTCTTCAAGCCAACCCCGCGCCAACAAGCAGTATTCCTTCAAGGAGGAACATGTCGATTCGCTCTTCAAGCTACTCAACAAGAGCAACCGACTGAAGCTCCCTGAAATTAGGCGCCCGGAGGAAGTCGGCAAGACCGACAACCCCAACTACTGCATGTATCACAGGATGTTGGGTCATCCTACCAAAAGCTGCTACATCTTCAAGGATGTCCTTCAAGCTCTGATTGACGCGGAAGTGTTAAAACTCCGACCAGAGCAGAAGAAGGTGACGGCCAATGTGACGTCAGCTCTCCAGTTCGGAAGACAACCCCCAACGCCTGCAGGGTGATCCCTATTCCAAGAGGAGAACTGAGAATAGTCAACACAGACCCTCACCAGCAGCAGGAGAAGGGCTTGGTACCCGTCCCTACGCCTCAAGGGGAAATTATGTGGGTCCACCCTAACCTAGTAGACAGCCAGCAGTGGACTACTGTAACCAACAGGAAGTCCAAAGGCAAGGCAAAAGCTTCGTCCTGCCATGTGGTATGTGCTTCCTCCCGAGAAGCAGAGGATGATGTTCCCTCACTGACTGATTCAGAAGAGGAACACATAGTCTTGGCCGCAGAGCCCAACCAACCAATTACGGGGACTCGTTCAGGACAGGCGTATTTGAAACAGTACGGTGAGACGGCAGTAGCCCCTCCACAACCAACTGTAGAGCCAACTAGGCCCTCCACGAAGCCACCAGTGGAGAAACAAAAAGAGACTCGATTCTCTCGAGCTCTTCAAAAGGGTACAGCGGAAGGATCCACAACGCCTTACCGCTTTGATGTTCTGGCTCAATTGGCCAACATCCCGGCGCGGATCACCCTGTATGAGCTTCTAAGACTATCAAAGTCAACCCGGGAGGCTCTACAAGAAGCGCTGGCAAATGCTGAGGTCTTTATGACCCAGGTGCCAAAGAAGGAAGATGTAGAGAATTGTCTCCACACCTCCCAGAATGCTCCCTGCATTACCTTCACGACAGATGATATGCAGGTCAAAGGGAAGCATGATCGACCCCTGTACTTCACAGGTTATATCGGATCATCTGAGGTGAACCGCATTCAGGTAGATCCAGGGTCCGCATTGAGCATCATGCCCCGCCGAGTCATGCAACACCTCGGCATCCCTACTCACCGTCTGAGCCCTACACAGACGACCATCTACGGGTTCAATGCCAATGGCACCCGTCCGATGGGGAAGATCAAGCTCAAGTGCCAGATTGGAAGCCTCAAGTCGGAGGTGACATGCTACGTCATCGATGCCGACACTTCCTACAATCTGCTGCTGGGACGACCATGGATTCACCGCAACTCCATCGTTCCCTCCACTCTTCACCAAGTCATGAAATACATTGACGCGAGTGGGAAGGTGCAAACGTTGGTTGCCGAAAGGTATCCGTTTAAAGGGGTCGAAAATTATTTCACGGACTCCCTCCTATATCAGGATCCGGTGGATGAAACCCCGCAACTGGAAGTGCCAAACTCTGGTAATGAGGCTGACTCTGAGCCCGAGCAAGAGGAGTGCCTGTGGAAGTTGGAACCACTTGTAAAGAGCACTAATAAGCTCGATGTTGATAATACCACTGACGATGCAGGCGGTTGGTATATTAATGAGAATTTAGACTTCGAGTATTTTTCTGCGTGTACATCCGATTCAATACCATCGGATACTAGTACCGACGTAGACGATGACATCTGGTCGGCAATGGATGCTTTGACATCATTGCATGTACCAGTAAAATCATCTTTCGGGACATACCAGGATAATGGTAATGCGCAGGAATCTATATTCATGGTTCCGACAAGAAGGAAAGGCCAAAAACCAATCCTTTTTGGGCGAATCTCGTCTGAATCAACGCCCCGTGAAGACTCGAAAAGTGAGGAGGAATCCCCTCAGCTCAGTCATTATGAACCAAAAGCGCTCAAAATGATGAAGTGCATGGGGTACGATCTAACCAACAAGCCCGGGTTGAACTTCGGCAAAGGAAGGAGAACGCTACTTCGATCCTTTGTGCCAAAAGGGAAGGCCCCCGATTATTATCATCGGACGCGCAGGGGGTTGGGCTATGTATCAACTCCAATCCCATCAGCCTCCGGTTCTCAAGAATCATCGAACAACGATTACTCTTCAGACACATCATCTTGGGAGTCAGATGCCAGTGTCAGCAACATCTTCAAGGAACTTTCAGTGAACATGGTTTCGACAAGCCACCTGGAAGATGGAAATGAAGAAATGATCCAATCCGATACAGATCCATGGATCAAACATTTAAATGCTCTTTGGGATACCCGCTTTGAACAGCGTGAGCCACCCACAGAAGACAAGCTTGTTCAGATCAACCTAGGAGATGAGGCCAACCCCAAGCCCATCTTCATAAGTGACGGCCTGTCACCATCGGAGAAGAAGGATCTAATATCTCTTGTACAAGAATATATAGACGTCTTCGCCTGGAATTATGAGGACATGCCAGGACTTGATCCTCAAGTGGCCATGCACCGCCTCAACATCAATCCGGACGTAAAGCCTGTCAAACAACAGCAGCGACGGTTTCGCCCAGAATAATGGAGGCAATTCAATCAGAAGTCAGAAAACTTATTGATTCTGGCTTCATCAGGGAAGAACAGCATCCCGATTGGGTAGCCAACATCGTCCCCGTTTCCAAGAAGAACGGGAAGATCAGGATCTGCATCGACTTCCGTGATCTAAACGAGGCCTGCCCCAAGGACGAATTCCCATTGCCAATCACAGATGTCATGATTGACAATACTTGTGGATTCGAACGAATGTCCTTCATGGACGGATTCTCAGGTTACAATCAAATCAAAATGTATCCTGATGACGAAAAGCATACCTCCTTCAGGACACCCCTAGGAGTGTATTGCTACACCGTCATGCCCTTCGGACTGAAGAATGCAGGGGCAACATATCAAAGGGCCATGAATGCCATTTTCCATCAGCAAATACGCAAAACGGTGGAATGTTATGTTGATGATATCGCGGTAAAAAGCCGCGCTAAAGGCGATCACGTAGCAGACCTGAAGGTGGTCTTCGACATCATGCGGGCTCATCAATTGAAGATGAATCCCACCAAGTCCTTCCTGGGGGTAGCCAGTGGCAAATTCCTAGGATTTGTTGTGACTTCCACAAGAATCCATTTGGAACGGAAAAGATCCGCGCTATCCAGGAGATGCAACCCCCGAAAAGCCTCAAGGAGCTCAGGGGATTACAAGGACGATTGGCGTACATCCGCAGGTTCATCTCAAACCTTTCCGGAAGATGACAACCCTTCGCTAAGCTGATGAAGAAGGGTGTCTCATTCATTTGGGATGAAGCTTGCCAACAAGCGTTCGAGGAAATCAAGCAATACCTCACCCAACCACCAGTCCTTGCAGCTCCAGTATCCGGAAAGCCGTTTCTGGTGTACGTCTGAGCGATGGATCATTCTTTGGGAGCTCTACTAGCTCAGAATGACGATCAGGGACGTGAGCAAGCAATCTACTATCTAAGTAGAACAATGATCGGAGCCGAACATCGGTATAACCCGATCGAGAAGGAATATTTGGCACTGGTGTTCGCTATCCAGAAAATGCGACACTATCTGGTAGGCCAAACTATAAATGTCATATCAAAAGTCAACCCTCTGAGGTTACTTATGACTAAACCTTCATCGCTAAATGGCCGACTGGCAAAATGGCCATATTGCTATCACAATATGAGATGCATTTTCTGCCACAAAAGGCTATTAAGGGACAAGCGGTGGCGGACTTCTTAGCTGAACACCCAGATCCGAGGGCAGTCAAACTCTACGAGGATCTCCCAGATGAAGTTGCCGAAGTCTACCTGACTCAGACATTGTTCGAAAGTCAAGTATGGCAACTTTTCTTCGACGGTGCATCAAGAACAAGCCCGAAGGGACACATAGTAGCGGGGGTAGGAGTGATACTCGTCTCCCCACTAAATTATGTGATTCCCCGAGCTGTCTCACTGACCGAGCCTTGTTCCAATAATGTGGCGGAATACAACGCTCTTTTGATTGGGATGCAATTCGCCGATGAGATTGGCGTTAAAAATCTCGAGGCATACGGTGATTCTAAACTCATCGTCAGCCAAGTTCGCGGGGAGTACGAAGTCAGACATGAAGACTTGGTACCCTATTACAATGCAACTATCCGCATGGCCGAGGGATTTACAAGCTTCTACATCGACCATGTACCACGCAGGCAAAATGCGCACGCCGATGCACTCGCATCCCTGGCTGCCTCCCTAGCTCTTCCAGCTGGAGCAATGGAGAAGATATTCGTCTACAGCCACGACCTGTATTGCCCGAGAATGCTCTTGAGGATTATCAGGAGTCAACGGGAGGTCGTCACCGCGAAGAAGCACTTGAAGCGTCAACCGGTCCAGAGCATAGAGACTGGCGGTTCCCCTACATTGATTTCGTCTTGTATGGCATCCTGCCTGAAGACGCCAAAGAAGCGGCTGCCATTCGAAGGAAAGCCCCCAAATTCTATTATAATGCGATTACGCGAACATTGTATCGTCGATCGCATGACGGGATCTTACTCCGGTGCCTCTCACCAAACGAAGCACAAGAAGTATTGAAAGAGGCCCACGACGGTATGTGTGGAGCCCATCAACCTGGCCCAAAACTGGCACATCGACTCCAAAGATTGGGTTACTACTGGCCTAAGATAATTGCCGATGCCGTCACTTATGCCAAGAAATGTCACGCCTGCCAAGTGCATGGCGACTTTATCCATCAAGCGCCAGGCTATCTCCACTCTACGGCCTCTACCTGGCCATTCGAAATGTGGGGCATGGACGTGGTTGGTCCTATCAGCCCGCCATCATCAAAAGGACATCGGTTCATTCTGGCGATAACCGATTACTTCTCCAAATGGGCTGAAGCCATTCCTTTGAAGGAGGTCAAGTCGTCGAACGTGATCAAGTTCGTGAAACATCACGTTATTTACCGTTTCGGCGTACCTCGGCGAATTGTCCATGACAATGGACCCCAGTTCATCAGCCAGGCTTTCCATAGATTCTGCGCTAAGTTCAGAATCCAGAGTGTGTCCTCAACGGCATACTATCCTGCCGCCAATGGCCTCGCAGAAGCTTTCAACAAGACTATTGGCAAGCTTCTCAAAAAGTTCGTCTCGAAAAGTCAACGAGACTGGGACGACAAGTTGGGTGAATGCTTATGGGCTTATCGCACAACTGTGCGAACCCCGACTAAGGCCACGCTGTTTTCCTTGGTATACGGCTGTGAAGCCGTCCTTCCCTGGAGATCCAAATTCCATCTCTACGCGTCGCCTTGACAGCGGAGATGACGACAGAGGAGAAGCATCGACAGCGACTTCAGGAACTGGAGGCCTTAGACGACAAGCGTCTGCAAGCCCAACAGCAAATCGAGCTCTACTAGGCTCGAATCACCAGAGCCTTCAACAAGAAAGTTAAAGTGCGAACTTTCAAGAAAGGCGACCTAGTCTTAGCCGTCAGAAGACCCATGGTAATGACGCACAAGACAAAAGGAAAATTCCAACCCAAATGGGAAGGACCATTTGTAGTAGAGTCAGTCTACTCAA